>JAKTUW010000055.1:0-54451 GCA_030556915.1 Wickerhamiella qilinensis
CTGCCAGCCCCGCCGGCCCGACCGTGCCTGCTACTGGAGCCCCCGGGACGGCCCACCAGGCCGGCGCGCCCTCCACGCGCCAGGACCGCATTCCCTTCAGCATTGGCACCGTACCGGGCTTCCCGCCCATCGCGCAGCTGCGACTGCCCTCGGCGGTGCTGGATGCCACGCTGCTCAAGGCGCGCGAGAGTTGGCCGTTCATCACGCTGGGCGAGGTGGAGCAGGCGCTCAACAACGACTTTGCCCGCGCGGAAACGCCCCGGGCCCTGGCGCTGCTCGGCGCCTTCATCGATGCCAGCCTGGGCCTCGTCGCGCCGCTGCGCCCGCACGACGCGCCGTATCCCATGCTGCGCGGCACCTGCAACTACGGCGGCGTGACCTGCTACATCGACTCGCTGGTCATCGCCATGTTCAGCCGCATGGAGAACTTCCAGCCCCTGCTGTATCAGAGCTTCGACGACCGGCATACGGAGACCATGGTGATCTGGCTGCGCATGTTTGTCAATCTGCTGCGCCAGGGCCGGATGCTCACGTTCGACATCCTGCGGGGCATGCTGGCCGCCTGCCACCAAGCAGGCTGGGGCACCGGCTCCAACGGGCCAGTGTCCATGCAGCAGGATGCGGCCGAGTTCTTTAGCTTTATCACAGAAAAGTTGCGCATGCCGCTCCTGTCTCTGCGCGTGGAGATCGCTCATGCGGGCCGTGAGGACGCGCAAGACGATCATAAAACCGTCACCGAACAGCTGCTCTACCTGCCCGTACCCGGTACCGAGCGTGACTCTCCCATTCTGCTTGAAGAATGCCTGGAGCTCTATTTTGCCAACAATGTCGAAGTCAACCGCCATTTGGAACGCCGTGGAACCGTTTCCAGTATAGAGCTTCAGGCCCAACCGTCTCAGTCACATCATCCTGCCGGCGGGTCATCCTCTGCTTTCGGGCCGTCAACACATTTTCAAGATGTACCTTCGCCGCGCCACGATCCCATAAGTCCTGGTATGCCGCGCACTCGGCGTCGTTCATATTCCATCGTGTCCACAGCGACCACCCTGCATTCTCAGTCGAGTCGGCGACCACATCATGATGGCGATGGTGACAGTGTGGCTGGTGCTTCCACTTTCGATAGCGAGCTCATGCCGGTGTTTTCGGATGAAGAGTCGGTGGCTACTCCCCCACCTGCTCAAGGGCCGAGCACATCTGGGTCTGGCTCAACCGCTGGACCTTCCACTCCCTCTAGTGCTACCGCAGCCCCCGGCGTCATTCCCCGCACATTTCAACGCCGGCGCAGCTCGCACGAGCATGCCACCCCGCAGCTACCTTCATACCAGCAGCTATTTGGCGAAGGTCCCGAAGTACGCGACGCAAAGAATCGGCTGTGGACGTCTCGCAATGAAGTCAGCTTTCCTGCCTGGATGTTCCTGCAATTAATGCCGTTCTACGCGGATTCTCACAATTATCCCAACTCTATCGAAAACCTTGAGGCCAACCAGGTAGCGCAACACTTTAGCAAAACACGACCGGTGCTAGGGTTTGTGCTCAAGCGCTATTATTTCGATAACAAGGGTGTTGCTCGCAAGAATCAGAGGCGCGTTGTCATTCCAGAAACTATTTATCTGCCTTCGTTTGTAGCCGATGATTCTGACCGGTCACAGGCGTTTGGAAATTTCAAGCTTGTTTTAGAGTCTGCGGTATTCCATCGCGGCAATGATTTGCATTCTGGTCACTATACTTCGCTCACCTCCGAGCTGGTCTTGGAACCTGTGACGACCTCTAGATCCAGCTTAGACTCGACACGCTCAGCAAACGCACACCATGGATCATCCACATTCGCGACATCGGGAATAGCTGCCCCCTTGACAGCGCCGTTGAGTGCGGGAAAAGAAGGAAGTTCAGATTTCATTCGACTCTTGCGTGGCGGCGGGCGGTCAAAAAAGAACAAGCACAAGGAAGACTCGGCTGCTATTGCCGCGGCGACAGCCACAGCGTCTGATTCTGGCACGCCGGTTTCCTCCGCAGCGTCTACCTCAGAACAAGCTACGATCAACGGCTCGTCGACAGTTGCGTCGACAGGAACGTCGGCAACACCAACTGGTCGCCGGCGCTGGCTACTTTGCGATGATCTTGCACCACCAGCCTCGAAAGTGACAGAGGTTGATTTTAACACGTTTTTCGAAAACAACACACCCTACATGCTATTCTATCGCATGGTAGCGTTGGACGAAAGAGAGCAGCCGCCGGCGTTTGGCGATAGCAGCAGCAACATGTCGTCACCGGCAACGTCCCCCTTGCTGCAGCCGACAGATGGCGAAGTCCCGCTACCGTCAACGTCAGGCGGATACCTGAGCGCCGAAAAAACCCGCAGTCGCAAGCTTGGTCGCCCTAGGTTTCTGCGGTCCAGCAAACAAAAGGACTACGCGAGTACCTATCGCGAAGAAAAGTGTCTGATCATGTAGCCCAGCGCGTAGCTTGACTACTGCGGCTACGACGCCGCTCACAATGATGATCAATTTTTTGCTTTAAATTTATTTAGATGTAGCATGAAGCATGATATGATGTGCGTGAGCAGCTGATGCGTGAGCAGCTGATGTTCGTGCGGCAATGGCAATGCCTAGCTGTGCGAACAAAGATAAATTAAAAGGGTGGAGTTGAGGCACTCTCTCGCCATTGGCCGTCCAGCTCAGATCCTACTCGGGCTACCCATTTCAAATGGCGAGTTGGCAAACGCGCCATGTGCGTCAAGGCCGTCCGGGTCAGCCAAAAAGTCAATATCGAGGCCAAAGGTCATAGTATCCTCCAGCGACGTGAGCAATGGTCCTTCTGGTTCGGCGAGATGTGGCACAGGGTTGCTGCGACTAAAGGGCGATACCTGCTCAAAACTGCTGCTGCTTGCCGTAGGAGAGGTATCCGACTCATTCTCCAGTTTGGTAGCGTCTAGGTCCGTAGGGTCAAAGTTAGCTATTGGCGGCCGGAACTGTGACATGACATTGGACCCCAGGTTCATTGGTTGAGTACCAACCGATTGCATAGAGGAGAACGAAGTCGGCAACATAGCACCGGGCAATGAACCGTAGTATGGTGTAGGTGGTGCAGGCGATGTTGCTGCAGAGGGTCCTGCAGAATTGTTCGTGGAGTTCATTGTGGACGCCTGACGAGACGCCTCAGGCGATAGAGCATCGCGTGCAAACTGCGCACATAGATTTAAAAGCACAGTACCATAGTGCCTGCAGATATGGTAACGATCGGGACCCACGGTCAAGAGCATTTCAGATGCCTGGCGAATAAACGACAGAATACTCTGAGGCGTGTCGGGCTGAAATACAGGAGGAGTGAGCAATAAGCTCTTCACAAGAAATACAATGGAATGAATAAGACGCATAACCCAGCGAATCGGCATGAATTTCAAGGCACCTTTTGCGTGCAATCTGGTGGCGGCACCAACAACATTTTTGGCCGCCTCTACTGCTGCAGCCGTGAACTTCGTAGCAGGACGAAGAACGGCCAAATTGGATATCGACGAGTTGGACGAAGTTGGCATGAGCGCCAAGCTTAGGATATACAGGCGTGTATGATTGTAGCCAAAAATAATGTCCTCAGTGAGGATAGAGTCGTCTTCAAGCAAATCTTTGTATTTTTCGTGCCAGTCGTCCAGATGTGGGAGCAGAATGTTGAGCAAGAAAATGTAGCGGCCGGTTCGCACAAGGTCACGCGTGACCTCGCGGGAACTGTACAGAAGTTCATTGGCAAGAGCCATGATACGCAAAACATCAATCTGGGCCACTTGATGTCGAGTGAACTGAAGGGTGGGCGGTAAGGAGTCGTACAGAAATTTGTTCAGCATGGGCGCACGGCCCAGGCGGCAGGCTAAAACAATTTCAGAAGTGTGAATTGCCAGGTAGAGCGATGGCGACGACTCCATGAGCCCGATATCCTGAGCAAGCCGAGAAGCTTGCCCCAGCATGAGCCAGGACATACGGTCACTCCGCCGGGACGCGCCAATTCCGAGCCAGTCCTCAGATTTCTGGAACTCGCCCGAGTTGGCATAGTCTCTGTGGCGCAGATGCACAGCAGTCGGGCTCCACTCAGTGAGCAACAGAAAGGCAATAACTGTAGTAACAGACTTGGCACTAGCCTCTGTCCAAGCAGTAAGCGACATCAGTCGCTGGCAATACTCCCACAACGCAATGTGGGCCGCGGCTCGCCGTTCGTACAGCGCTTTCTCGGTTTGGCTGGCACCAGGAGTAATTGTGTAGTAGCGAATGGCCAGGCAGGTGATGGTGGCTAGCAAAAGCGGCATGGCGGCCAGCTTGTCAGCAGAAGAGTACTCGGGCGGCACAAATGGATAGTACGGCTCCATGTTCTCGAAAAAGTAGCGCACTAGCATCCGAGCCTCCGCGACACTGAGAATTCGCAGCTCGTGGATCAGCTCGACGTCGGCCAGCGGTATAGTGTCGCCAGGCGGGAAGGGCCCCGAGAGCGCGGCCAGAGAGTGCCCTGCACCGCCGGACAAGCTCTGTCGTGACGCCGCCCCCGCTCCGGCACTGTCGGGCCCCACAGTGTCGGCAGGCTCTGCAGCGTCAGCAGACTCGCCGGTTTCGTCTCGGCGGGGCATGCCGCGGGCGAGCTGCGACAGCAGGTGCAGGGCGTCCGCCGAGTTGTACAGCTCGCGCTGGCGCCAGACATCGTTCCCACGCGCGGCCAGCTGCTCGCGCAGCATTTCCTCGCGGCGCTTGCGGGCCTTGCCGGCCAGGACGTTGGCAATGCCACCCCGCTTCGACGTCGTGGGCACAACGCACGGCCGGCCCTCGCGCTTGCACCGTTTGCAGGAGCTCGCGGGTGGGTCTGTCTCCTCGAAAATGCAGCGGACCTTGCGGTGCCGGCAATTCATGCACGCTTTATAGGCCCGTCGAAACTTTGGCCGTGCCCCAAACGGTCCATCGCGCAGTGGCTCGTTCTCATAAACGGCCGGCTCTTCCGGCGATGTGGACATGCTGCAAAAACGTGGAGCAGGCGCGGCTGAGTAACGCCGAGTGATTTGTGGGGAAGCCGCGAGCGAGCGCACGCAACGGCTGCTAGGCCAGCGGACAATTATAAGAAAGGGGCCGCGGCACGATACGCAGGGAGTGCTCTGGAACTCTTGACTGAGCGCGAGCTAGGAGTCGGGTGCTGTCGTTACGCGCTCTTCTATTGATGTTGATTTTGCACACCTCGCATGCCGCGATTCCAGCCGTGCGTGCCTGATCGTCTCCTCCCATGCATCCGGGCTCCCGGCTGATCTGACCATGGCGCGCAGGACGCAGCTGCGTCGCGCGCCTCGAACTGTAGCCACCAAGTTGTGGCAAAACGATAAACTTCGGGGCCGCAGATGGCCGTCGCGTCAGCTCCGCCTGGCCGGCCCAGCCTGGCAGATTCTCCAAACTTCTTATGCTAGTTACTTGAGTTACATATTAGAGCCGTTTATTTCTCGCGGCTCGTTTGTGAAATACAGCACGCATGCTCCCCTAGGTGATGTCGTCCATTCATAAATCATTTAGCGTCCCTCAGCCGTGGCCGTCGGCACCCCCGGGCGCGGGCATCGCGGAGACAGCTCAGTGCTGGCTCCACTGGATGGTGCTCAAGTCAATGCCATCCTGGACCATTTCCCACAGCGGAGACAGCTCCCGCAGTTTCGTCACCTTGGCCGCCACCGTGTCGATCACATAATCGATCTCCTCGTCGGTCGTAAACCGGCCGATACCGAACCGAATCGACGAGTGCGCCAGGGCGTCGTCGGCACCTAGCGCATGCAGAACATAGGACGGCTCGAGGGATGCAGACGTGCACGCTGAGCCCGAGCTTAGAGCAATATCTTTGAGAGCCATGAGCAGGGACTCGCCCTCAATGTATGCAAACGAGATGTTGACACATCCAGGATAATGCCGGGAGGCGTCGCCGTTCAAAACCGTCTCGGGAATGCTCAAAAGACTATCTTGGAGCTTGCGCGACAAGCGAGTCACGTGCTGCCAGTCATAGTCCATCTCCAGGCCGGCAATGCGCGCAGCCTCGCCGAATCCAGCAGCCAGCGGGGCGGCCAGCGTGCCGCTGCGGAGACCACGCTCCTGGCCGCCACCCGTAATCAGCGGTTCCAACCGGACACGCGGCCGACGGCGCACATAGAGAGCACCAATACCTTTGGGACCGTAAACCTTGTGGCCCGACAAGCTCATCATATCGATGTTGCTCTTGTTCACGTCGATGGGGATCTTGCCAAGCGCCTGCGCGGCGTCGGTGTGGAAAAATACCTTGTGCTTGCGGCACATGCGGCCGATCTCATCGATCGGCTGAATGACGCCAATCTCGTTGTTCACGTACATAACACTGATAACAGCAGTGTCTGGGCGAATGGATTTTTCCAACAGCTCCAGGTCCACGAGGCCATTGGTCTGCACGGGCAAGTATGTGATGTCAAATCCCTCGTTCTCGAGGTATCGGCAGGTGTCCAGGACACACTTGTGCTCTGTCTGCGTTGTAATAATGTGGCGCTTCGTCTTTTTGTAGAAGCGGGCCACGCCTTTGAGAGCTGTGTTGTTCGACTCGGTGGCGCCAGAGGTGAATATGATCTCTTTGGGATCTGCGCCCACGAGCTCAGCGATATGCTTGCGGCCCTCTTCGACAGCCTCGCTGGTCTCCCAGCCATACTGATGCGTTCTTGAGTGCGGGTTGCCGTACTGGCCCGTGTAGAAGGACAGCATGTGGTCAAGCACACGAGGGTCCAGCGGCGTGGTGGCCTGCGCGTCCAGGTAAATGGGGCGGCCCAGACTGTCGCCTTGAGCAATCGAAGGGACCTCGAAATGCGCCGGAGAAGTCACCTTGTGTTTGCCTGCCAGGTTGGAAAGCAAGGTGGCAATTCGGGGCGTCGCCGGATCTGCTGTGAGCGAAGCATAGCCACGGCGAGCTGTAACGCTGCCAAGCCGAGCTGCTGCGTTGCGCAAAGTCATTGCTATCGGATGAACTCTTTGCAGATAGGGAGGAAACTGGAGTTAGGTCAAAAAGATTCCTGGGGTTGGGAGCGGGTTGCACTAGAATTTCCCACAGAACGTGATCTTATGTGCGCTGAGTAATGCATGTGGAGCCAGACCCGGGGAAAGCAGTACCAGATATGCAAGAAATCGTCAGGAGCCCGTACGATCGTCTGATAGTAGAAGGCGAGCTCGTTGGAGCTCCTGACTGCTCTTCTTCTGGTGGAAGTTTTTGATTGTCTCAGCAGCCGCTTGTTCCCACCAGATGATGACTTCTTCTTGCTTGCCAGGGGCCCGTCCTCTTCGCATCTCTGGATTTGCTTCTCGACCACAGCGAGCCTGCCCACTTTGTCCCCGAGTACAATTCCATGCCCGTAAATTTGTCGAGGCCGTTTTTGGCTCAAAGCCATCTCTATCTTGACACCGCGCACTATTAGTCCGCTTGTCCAATTCATTAACGGTCGCCCTACCCTGATAGTGAAATTTCACTCCCAGGTAGATATCCACGGTAACCTGCAGGCATGGAGGGCACTGAGGTCGAGCTGCCCGCGCAGCCGACAAGCAGTGCTAATCCATCCTTAATACGCTCCTTGGCCGCGGGTGGTGCCGCTGGTACGACTGTGGACCTGGTCTTCTTTCCTATAGATACAATCAAGACCAGACTTCAAGCCAAGGAGGGGTTCTTCCGGTCTGGGGGATGGCGCGGCATCTACAAGGGCGTTGGATCTCCGATTATCGCATCCGCACCCGGTGCAGCGTTGTTTTTTGTTACCTATGAGCAGGGCAAGCACCTGCTTCCCGAACTAGCTCCGCGATTGTTTGGTGACCACCCAGCGCTTGCTCACATGGCCGCCGCCTCACTGGGCGAGGTGGCAGCTTGTAGTGTACGTGTTCCGTCCGAAGTGGTAAAACAGCGCGTACAGGCTGGCCAATACCGGACGTCCTGGCAAGCGCTCCGAGCAATTCTCCTCAACCGTCAAGAAAGCCGCCTTCGCGGGCTATACCGCGGTTTCAGTACAACGCTGATGCGAGAAATCCCGTTCACGGCCATCCAGTTTCCGCTTTATGAGGGACTCAAGATAAAATGGGCCCAGTCGCGGCGCCAAAATCTGCAGCCCTGGCAAGGGGCCCTCTGCGGCTCGATTGCCGGTGGTATGGCAGCGGCGGCTACTACACCATTGGATGTGATCAAGACCCGGCTTATGCTCAGCCAGACTCCTACTTCGCTGGTACACGTAGTAAGAGATCTGGCGGCCGATGGCCCCAAGGCATTTTTCAAGGGCGTTGTTCCGCGCACTCTATGGATTAGTGCCGGCGGTGCCGTTTTCTTGGGAATGTATGAGGTTGCATCTTCCGCCCTTGGTGGCCTTTAGAACTAAAACGACAATTGTCACGACTAGATGTGAGTTATGATAAATATGTAGAGCGATGACCAAAGATTCTAGCCTATCAAGTCACCCTCTTCGCGGCTTGACGAAGGAGCCCTGAGGTTGAACCTGGATACGAGCATACTTTTTAATCCAGGCCTCCAGCTTCATTGTTCGGTGCGCAATATCTTCGAGATATGGCGATATCTCAGACAGTTCCCAGGCATCCTTGATGTCAAAAAGAGTCTTGAATCGCTGGCGTGGGTCCTTAGGGAGTTCGGAGGTATCTAGATGCTGCAAGTGGTCACCATGCACGACCGCATAATGCCCCTTGAGGCTGGCCAGATCGTATTCCACACCTGTCAACGGCAGTTCTCCGCGCCAGTTAGCCAAAAACTCAGCAATAGGCATCTCTGCTTCTAGACTTTGTAGATTATGAATACCCATCCAAGAGATAATGGCCGCGGTGTCAAGCTCGGCTCCCGTCCAGAATTTGTTGTATACAGCCTCAACAATTTCTGCGGGACGGGCAACATCTAATTTGGCAAATATAGCTTGCCATGGGGCGGAGAGCCCTAGTCTCTCTGCAACTGCCGTGGTCACAAGCTCACTGAGCACAGCGTGCACAACCGTAGGGTGAACGGCACCTGCCGAGAGCTTGCCGCCAGCTACCATGGCCACGCCCGGCTTTGCACGCCACAGCTCGTCGAACTCGACATCTGAACATAAAGAACGAGCTCGCAGCTCGTTTTTGGTTTCCGAAGGTCCCAGAAACGCCCCGTCGTGGTATATGGCCACTGTCTCCCAAGCAATTCGTCCCGGGATGAGCGAAGGGTCGAGCCGCTTTTCAATGACCGCATTCGCTGTGGCCCCGGATGGCTCGGTGGACACTTGTGCGAGCATCACAGTAGGATTCTGGGGGGCCAAACTTAGCAAATATGTTTCGTTCAGTGTGCAGGCTACCACGCGCTGGTGCAGGGAGTCTGAACGCAGCACCAAATCTCCGGCTTTGTATGCGTCCATGAGCGGCGGGGGAAGATCCAGCAGCACATGTGGCCGGTTTTTGTTTTTGCCGCGCAGAATATTGGAGTGCAGCTTCATCAATAGCTGTGCCGACCGTCTTTGAGACGGTTACTGATCTCTCCACCCAAAGGGCTAGACCGCAGGTATTTCAATTACTATACCTAATTGAGACGAAGGCCTAACCCGCGTTGAACGCGTCTCGATCACTGCAGGGCGCAGCGTGTGGCTACCCCTTGCATCATCCCCTGACCCTGTCCACCGCACTTTACCAGCTCGAGCTTTTTCTAGGTATCGGACGGAGGAGTGGCCTGCCGTATATTTGGTGTTCTTCCTTGTGCATCTGGCGCAATGATTGTCATAGACTCCAACGCGCCGTATGCTACGGCATTTTCCGCGCAGACGGCACCGCAGGCAGTGTACATGGCTGCCGAGGACCCACTGCTGGGTCGGGTGCTTGCGGTGGTCTACCGCGCAAATCTAGCGGTTCCCAAACTCAGTGTGATCCTTATTGGTGCTCACGGCACATCTGGATACGTTGACATGACTCTTGACGCGTCGTCGCGGTATTTTGGAGCTTGCCGCGGCCTCGCTGCTGCCCACTTTGTTTCGCCCGTACGGAAGGCGCTCGCCATCGCGACGCTTCGCACGTATTCAACCATGGACAAGCCGCTGCGCCAGTTTCTGTTGCGCTCGGCGCTCGGAGATTTTTACGACGAGGGTGCAGCCGAAAAACTCTACGATGAAGCGGCTGCAGGCGCCCTAGGATCACGGTTTCGCCTCGTGCACGGCAAGTTTCCCCGCGATATAGGCGCGCGGCTACTCGAGTCAGGCTTGCTTGAGGCGAAAGAGATTGCCACTGGCGTTGTAGACGTTATCTATGAGGACTCTGATTTCACCATCGACCAGAACAACGATTTGGTCTACATGCTCGGTACGCAGCTCGAGCAGCTGTTTGATCCTTTGTCTGAATATTCCCCTGAACCAACGGAGCATATCTATGTGGCGCCAAAAGACTCGCTGGCAACTCTTGAAGATGATGATCCGGTAGTCCAGGGGATTTGCGAGGAGCTGTATATGCTACAGTCACACGTCCGGAGCGACCTGATCGACTTTCTGCAAAACTTTCTGATTCCGCTTCGTGTGCGCGTTTTGAACAACGAAATTCCTGGACTTACCATTGGCAAACTCAACACTGTCTTTCCACCTACAATCGATGAAATCTTCCGCATTAATAACCTGTTTTACGAGGCCCTCCAACAGGCCCTGCCTTATGGGAGCTTCGAGGTCGTGAAAGCGTGTGGCACAACGATCCCATACTTTTACAGGGCGAATATGCGTCACGAAGCCGCTACACGGAACTTTTCGCGGAATATTTCTTCATACGATCCGGAGCTCCAGCGTGAGATCGAAACGTATTCGCCACAGCGCATCGACCTGGTAATGCACTCTGGCTTGCATTTGACGAAAGCTAAGTTGGTCATTGAGCGGCTAGTATCCACTCGCGTGTGGTCAAATGAAGAGCGCCCACTTGTAGATGAATTTTACCGGGTTGCCACGGGAACCATTGACTCTTTTGGTAAAGAAGAATCAGTAGCAGGGTCCTATAACAAGCGCACGTTCACACCTACTGGCAAGCTGTTGGTAGAGATCGCTGATGGCTGGCCTACTGAGCTCGAGTATGGTTGGGTGAATCGGCGCGTTGTAACTATTTTTGATGCCGTTGACATTGTCGAAGAAAACAACTCTCGCCAGCAGCTTCATCATATTGTGATCATGTTCACGGACACTATTCTAATCCTTGAGCCAGACTCGCCAATTCCTATGGCCAGTATGTCTGGACTCCATATTCCCTCTATTGGCGATATGTTGATGCATGCTATGCTCAACGAAGCTCCTTTAGTTCAACACCTACCGCGGCTCCGCGTCGTAGCATGGGCACCCATATTGGAGGCTTATTTCGCGTCATTTGGCCCTAAGTCTCTGCTAATTACTGCGCATCCTGGTCCACTAACAATTGGAAAAGAGAACCGTAATGACAAGTCCATCTTCACCAAACTTTACAGACTTGTTCGTTCGGACCATGTTTCCGACAAATTTGTGGAGCTACTAGCCAAAGCAAAAGTGACGACGAAAACTCAGCCATTCCACCTGTTTAAAGTGGCCAAAGATGACTTGGTCCTCTACTCGACCGTTCACGAAATCCAGGGCTATAATGACGAGGTAAACCGCTACCCTGTAGCGGTGTTTTTGAATACTCAAGTTGACACGTCTACCTTACAGCGTCATAAGCTGAAAGGCGCCATCTCTGTAAGGTTTGCCGAGGATCCAGAGATTATTCACGTCCATGTCCTGAGCACACTCAGATATGAGACGGTCCGTGAAGTTACTCGCAGTGAGTTCAAAGACTACATCATTGGCGAAATCACCTATTTATCTACGCTGTCTTTATCCTCTCAGAACCAGGAGAGCCTTCAAAGTATCGTTGGTACTAATTCAACCATTTCAGATCAGCTACTCAACTGGTCTCAGACGCCACCCAAAGAATTCAAGGGCAGCCATAGAAAGGGCGCGCATCACCCTAATTTCTCGCGAGCCATGGCCAGTCTTAATTCTGCAGAGCCTTCGGTTGAAGGCGACTCTAGCGTGTTGGTTAATGGACTGAGCCGTGCACCGATTGTTCTGCCAATTGAGAGCTCCCAGCAAGCCCCCTCAACTAATATTCCACTTAGAGCCTCTTCGAGCGTCGGTGAACCTGTATCTTCTATTACGAAAGTGCCTGTGGCACAAGGTGAGGCGAGTTCATATGCGCCCGGATCTGCGGCGTCTCCTAACCGCCCTCTGCGGAAAATGGATCATATGGAGACCACCAGGCGTGAGTCTAAGACCACCCTTCCAAGAAGGCTAGACCACGAACCCTCAATGACATTCGACCGACCTGAAATCGCAGCTGATAACCAGTCACAATCACTGAGTTACTCTGAGGCCGAGAGCAACATAATTTATGAATTCCCGGCTCGCTCCAAATCTAAGCCCCACATCAATGGACACAACGGTGAAGATAAAGAAGACTCGTGGGAAAGTGTTCGTGGTAGCATGCTGTCTAGTGCGGAGGAGGCAGAGCAGCGTGACGTTGATGAATGGTACAATCAGATGGGCCATCACAACCGTGGAGCCAGCTCGCTGAGCTCGGAAATTTCTGATGTAGATATTGAAGACTCGAGCGAATTTTCAGATTCTGGTCGCTCGCGTGGAGATTCTGCGGCCTCGGAGTCTATCCAAATCGGCGGATTTTTGACTCACTCAGAATCCTTGCTCTATAACCAGCATGCTGGCAGGGCTTACCCAGCGCTTGGCGATCATTCTCGCGAAGCAAGCCTCACGTCAACAGTTTCAACAATTGGGACAGTTAGCAACTCTTCACATATGTCTACTGGAAGCTCGGCTACTGACCCTGATGATTTTACGTGGCTAGCAGATATGGTATCCGATGGAGAGGTTCAGTCACGCTCTGCGAGCTCACAGCATTTGTACCCCAGTCTTCGAGAGTCATCTCTAGTACGCCTCGGCAGCTACGTATTGAGCAATGAGCGAAGCGAGTCCAAACTGAAAGCATTAACAAGCGATCTACATGTGCCACTCAATCCAGGAGCGGCAATATCCAGGGAGTACCTTGGGTCGCAAGAGCCCACTCCTCGTCTGGATGACTTGGCCCTTGGCCTCAGTGACGAGGACGATCAAGGCATAACTGGCCCCATTTCTAAATGGCTAGCTGGTTCCGAAGAGCCGACACCTTTGCTGACCACGGAGCCTCCACCCAGGCCAAATGCGGCCGTTCGAGCTGAGCCCACTGATCAAAATCGGGTATCACAAGGAAAACATGAGTCCACATGGCTACCTGCATCGGGTTCTGTCAATTCATTCCGCCATCTTGTGATGTCTTCCAGTCTCAATACCCTGCAGTTGGCTTCGGTGGTTGTTCAACTCGATCAAATTATCGCCTCGTCAGCCCCTGCTGAGGGCCGGTTACTCACGCGAATCAAGCTTACCCTCAGCGAGCTGTATAACCAAACCCACAGCTTCGCCAAACATTATACCCATGAGCAGGCACATGTGCTCTATCGCTTGATTCACAAAGAAGATGAAGCACGCCGGCACCTGGCATGGATGGTATGGTCATTAGTGTCCTTGGGGAGAGAATCTCTTGTTTCTCCTTTGCTTGAAATTGAGTTTCAACGCCGTAGTATGCTTACGAGCGCTCTTGGTACCGATACTCCGTTGAATCTCTGGCGGGTAGATTAATCTCTGCTGCCTCAGATAATTTAAGAAGTCTGGGCAGGTGGGGTGCTCAAGACCGTGTATTATTGGATAAAACTCCTAGACCGTATTAATTAACATTAGGAATAGAACAAAATTGAAGATACAGCCACCGCACCCTATTTTATCACTGCTAACCGCCCAGTGGCATTCTTCTATGCGGATTTGTCCCTTCTACGGCGATGCTTTCGAAGCCGACTTTGCATTCGAGCGTACGTGCCTCGCCGAACAATCGCCTCAAGAATAGGTTTCGTGTACCCGTATTCTGGGTAAGTCTTTTTGTAAAGCACATCGATAATTCGTCTGCGCATACCCTCTTCAGTGTCGCGGATCCACGTTCGCTTGCCTATATCGAAACCCTCGTTGCGGACTATGTCCATGATACGCTCTTCGCGAGCTTTGGCCTCCACATGGTTGTGGCTCAGGCTCATATGTGCGTAAAGCTCAGAAAGAGGCATTTTGCTTAGCGATTGCCGTCTTGTATGTCGCTTACCGTACTGATCTTCAGACCCTTTGAAGAGCCGATTTCCGTAGAGCTGCGAAAGCTGGGCGTACGACCCACGATAGTTCTGGGTCTGGAACTGAGAACCATTTGTAAACGCACTTCGGTCATATTGATGGATATTGAGAGTGGGATACTTCGGTGCTTGTGGGACGGCAGGTACTTGCGCAACCTCAGTTTCATGCTGTCGGCCAAAGAACTGGGCTGGATACTCCTGTGACGCAGGCAACAAACCACGAGTTGAATAGTTGACTGATAAAACTCCAGAATGTGTTGCTTTTTGCAACTGTGTGCCTCGCGCCGCCGAGTTCGTAGGTAGAATCTTGACGAACTGAGAAAGTTCAAGGTCGTTGATGTCTTCGGGCACTTGTGTGAGTTCTGTCCCAGGAACGGTATCTATACCCACCTGCTCATTTGCATTGGGATTATTTGTGGCCCCTGTGAACAAGCTCTCATCCCAGTTGTCGTCGGTAAATGCTGTGTTTGCCGCCGTGTTTGTAGCTACGTTTGCACACGAGCTATCTCGCCGGGCATCTGCACCGGGGTCTTCCATTATGAATGGATCCCTTATAGGAAAATTCTGACCTTCACTATGGTTGGTTCCTAGGGAAAAGTCCATAGTGCCTAATAAGAGAACAGGGTCTTCCGTGGCCATCGGCGACTCCGCGGTGGGGATTAAACTCCAGAGACCGTGAAGCTCATCGTCCGCAGAGCTTCCGAGCTCGGTGCTTGGCGGTGCGGAGTTGTGAGAGTCTCCAGATTCTTCGTCTTGGGTGATCAGCTCTAGTGAATTAAGGGAATTCATTAGTTCCAAGGGACCAAGAGATACCATTGTTACGGGCTGCTTTGGCGCTACAAGTTCACCTTGAGACAGCCAGCAGTGGACCTAAATGGGCAGCCTCTTTGTTATAATGTAATTCCAAGGAGTATTTGAACAAAGTAAGAACTATGCAGTGGTCGCATGGCAAAGGCTGCAACTTTCTTCAACCTACCAGAACAGGACAGGCGGTGGAGACCGCGCATACGCGCGGGTGATGCAGCAGCTCTAAGCACATAGAAAGTCCGCAACAAATTTAATTGAATATTGAAACAATAAAGGTTGTAATTACACTAGCTGAAAAGCTTGGCCTTGCTTCTTTCCCATATGCCATCTGCTAACCGTTGCGTCCCTACAACTTGCCAGTAGGCTCAACGGTCCCAGGTACTTGAACGAACTCTAAATTAGAACTTGAACCGTTAATGGTATTACTGATCGTAATGTGGCATTTTTGCAGGCTGCAGAAAATCTGGGGTTTTTGCCCCACATGAACAGACAGGCCCGTCAGCAGGTGCATCCCATCAGCGCGTGAATTAGATGCGACGCAGGGGTAACACCTTGCTACCATGATGCCGACACACCAATAGGGAATTGGTGAGGCCATCTCACAATTCAAAGGCATTGGGCTGCAGTCGATTATTCCGTGTAATTACGTATGTGCTGGTCTAGACTCTGTTGGGCTCTAAAATTGGGGCTTTTTTGGGAAACGCTCGTCATGTAGGGCTCTGTAAAGAGCGCGAAGTTCTTCAGAACCATCCATAAACCCATAACGGACTAGCGATTTATAGTTGCTTTCAACTTCCTGTGTGCCAGCCTCAGCAGCCTGTTGCCACTGAGCATAGGCGTGCTCTGCCACGAGCTCAAGATAACGCGTCGACACAATAAAGTTGCCCTCCTTGTTGACAAGCTTGGTGTCCACCTTTTTCAGGTCCTCTGGCACGCCCTCAGCATATACGGACCAGCCCTCGCCATCACGGAGGTACATGCCGTCCTTGTATTGGAGCAGGCCCTGCGCATGTGCCTTGATGACCCCGCCGGCCTCTTTAATCACATGGTCCCTGTGCTTGTCCATGAAGTCTTCAGGCGTCGCGCGGCGGATACCAGTGTAGCCGAGGTCCTTGAGTTTCTCAGGCGTGAGGTCTTTGACCTTCGGGCCAATGTTGCGCTTTAACGGGTTGAGCGAGCGAGGGTTGATGATACCGATGCGAAATAACAGCCAGATAAACAAAACCTTGATGGCATGCATAGTAAAAAAGAACCAGCGCCACCCATTTGTGGAAAACGCATCAAAGTTCTCAACGTCCCGCTTGACGAAGGGCAGGATGTCGCCCAGCAGATTGGTGAGCACGGTGGTCGGGGCAGTGCCCGGCGTGGGGGTGATGTGCTCAGGCAGATCCAAATAAAGCCAGAATGAGAGTCCCAAAAGCACGGTGAGGAAGCGGCGTTGGCTGAACCGGAAGATGGGCACAATGAGCTGCTCGTTCATCACGACATCTTCAACCTTGGTGTCGAGATCGAGCTTTTTCACATACTTGTCGTCGTCGGCATGCGAGGTAAAAAGCATGCTGCCCTCGGCGGTCAGATAGCCAGGCTCGACCGACACACCGAATCCTATGGGCATGGGCTCGTAGAAATAGTAGGGACTCAACACGACGGGCAACGCATTGAAGATCTTGAAGAATTCTCTGACGGTTGATCCGAGCGGGACCATGAAGTTCAGGTCCTCCATAGGATCGCCCTTCATACGCATGTACAGCGTCAGTGCCTGGACTCCTTCTTGCATTTGAAGACCTGTTCAGTGAAACCTTGCCGAGACTCTAGGCAATAAGACAACGAAACTACGATCCAAGTAGAGTCCGTTGACTAGTCAAATTGGAAACTGCGGGGTTTGACACGTACATGTGGGGCACGTGACCTGCCAGTTCTTCGATTGTTCCGGGCCACTGCTGCACTGCTCTTGGCTTGGGGGCAGCGGAGGCGTCAAGGCGGAAGTAATGTACTACAGGCCAATAAATAGTGCTATGTAAATATCATGGATTGAATGGTCTAGACACGCCAAGTAGTGCGCAGAGCTAGCGGCCGAATTCCGGGTCCTCTGTCTCGTCAAACTCCTCGGCTGCTCGGATTTCTGCATCAATATTGATCTGCTCCTCGAGTTCCCGAAAGCGCTGCTGTTGCGCGTGCACAAGATTCTGCTGGTTCATGCCCTCATACCCTCCGCGCGCCTGCAGCGCCTGCTCTTCCCGCCGTTGGCGCTGCAAGTCCTCGAACACCTTCCTCTTCTGGGCCTGGACGTTCTGCCGTGACAGGGTGACTCGCGCATGTGGAGTTGTCAAGGGGTGCCTCTGCGAATTCACGCCCGGGCCCGGCATATCGTGCGGGCGGGTGACAGTCACTCAAACGCTCGTACTCTGTGCTTGGAGAACGTTGGCGTCGCGGTCTATTGGTGATGGGTCTGCTAGGGGGACCCATCGGCCGTCGCGTGTCTCCAGTGCGAGAAACGGTCACGTGAGGCGATATTGCCTGCGCCGCTCACTCACGAGCTCCCAGCCGGTCGCTAGCTCTCGTCCAGCGCTTGTATATGGCATCATTGGGGCGCTGTCTTGAGGAGCCATCCCCCATTAACAGGTTTGCTTGTGCTTGCCAATTTCGTCGTCGCCGAGCGGTACGATGGCCCAAAGTCCCTGCCGGGTGCCTGCGTACTCGTCTGCGGGGGCCTGGCTAGGTGAGGGCAACAACCCTGCATAGTACCGCATCACGCCTTGTCCTCTTTGCAGGACGGCCAACTCGTGCAGATGGTCTAACGACGCCCTGGTGATAACACCCGTGCACGGAAGCATGGGCACGGCAGGTGTGTGTTGCTTCCTATGATAGCTATGGTGCTGAAAAGTCGGCAAATATCTCGCTAACACACCTCTCCCAGCGCTATCTTTTGTTGTTTCGAACTCACTACTGAATTTGAATTAAATGTCTGTGTACTGTACAGGAATAAATAGGTATCAGTTGACAGTTTACAGCAGCAGGGCAGCGGCGGCAACCAAACCAGCGACAGCAGCAACAGACTGGCCCGCAGCACCATTGGATGGAGACGAAGACTTAGAAGGGTGCGAGGAGCTCGAGTTGCCGGATGCCGAACCGTTAGCAGATGTGTTAGCAGGCGAGCCAGGAGTCGACGAATTACCAGGAGCAGTGACATTAATGGTGGTATTAGCCAGGTTGGCGAACGGAGGAACGTCAGTGGGAACGGAGCCGGCAACAGTGGGGGACGCAGGCGAGGTCGTCACGTCGGCGGCTGCCACCTGGGTCTTGATGTTCCGCACAGAGGTAACGTGCACAAACGATGTCACAAACACCGTTGAGGCTTCGTCGTGCTCAGCAGCGGCAGCGCCAGCAATAGCAGAAAGAATGGCGGTAGTGGAGAACTTCATTGCAAATGAGGGTAGGAAGTAACGAAAGACGAGGCTAAACTTGAAAGAGAGTGAGCGGACGAGAGACAATTAATCAATCACACGGTCTCGAAAAAACTCTGGCCTGTTCGTTTTATATGTGCCGCAGTCGGTTTGGCAGGGCTCTGCGGTTTGCCGCACTTGCGCTCTGATTTTACTGCAGCTTGCATGCATGCACGAGCTGCTTATGGCTCTCGATGTGCATTGCATGACAGATTGCACGCAGGTCCGACTAAAAAAGACAGCCTGTGTATCCAATAATGCCCAATTTTGATTTGATTTTATAACTATTAGTTCTTCTCATCATTATTTGTTGGATTTATTCAGCACTCTGCTCCGAGTATGGCGCAAAGCCCTCCTCGCCTGGCCATTTGCCACGTTACCACCTGAGGTTATGTCGATCGCTATGCATGAACCACAAATGAAAAGTCATAATACCGTATGAATTCTCAGGATTTCAGCGAGATATAGCCCAGGCTTCTCTCAATGCATAATTATGGCTAATTGGGTTGTCTTAAACCGTGTGGCCAATGCCGCAATAGTAGTATGGCTTCCATTTTCCTGTGGACCATGCATCGGCCATGCAACCTGCGCAGCCGGTAAGCATAAAACGGTGCAAGGCGCTAGAAGGTTGAAAACAAGGCTTATATTCACTAATTCACTGCCCAACACCCTGAAGGTATGCAATTTTGGAAAAATAGAGCTGTTGTATTGGTTTTTTCGAATAGCATAGCTAGCTCAATCCACGGCTGTGCCATAGTCCTGCATGTGCCTGCAGAGGGTTAGGCCTCCCTGTCCAAAGTAAGAGCCCGGGGCAAGGGCCATCCCAATCAGGAAGTAAGACGCTCAAAGACGCCCTAAAGGGTAGTGAGGAATTTCGGGGCAAGGCAGGCCCCCAGCTACAAGGCGTTGCCAGAGCAGCGGGTATCAAACTCAATACTGGTTGGTTAGCGGCGAGAGGAGTTTTTTCCGTTCTTTTAGCGTAAGTTTTATACCTACGACTCAACCGAGACCCAGAGCCCAGTGCTGCACTCCGGGGCTCTGGTTAAGTCAGGGCTCAGTCATCTAATTAGTTTTCGCCAACAAGCAGGGAAAACTTTTCAAGGTGCAGCAGCTGATAAACCTGCGGGCAAAGCCGGCCTAACATGGTTATTTTTTTTTCAAAATATTTTATCAGACTATTTCAGTACGTATATTTGTGCATTTTTTAAGATGGGGGTGTCGGCATGGCAATACTAGCCCTTTGGTTACCTGTACGAAGGCCCGTCCCAAAGGTGACCCAGACATAGTTGGCCCAACATATCGCCGAGGTTGAAAGCCGCGAGACGCCGATCGGGATCCTGCTGAGAAAGCGAGAGGATCACAGGCCATTGTCAGTCTGCATGCAGCTGCGTGCAGACAAATTAACCGGCCGCAAGGCCCAATCAGTGGCAAAGAAAAGTTCAATCCAATAATTTTTCACGCTGCACGTCGGCGGGCCTGCTGCCACAGTAGACTAGAGATGCGCGACGGCGCTGGACCAAGGACACCCTATGTGCGAGGCGCAGCTTCGACTGGCTCTGATTTTTTGTTCCCCCCTCCACCACGGCAGACATGTCTCATTTGGATTAATCTAAAATAGAAATATAGGACTATTTAGCTAACTGGAGCTAGGTCAGAGATTGCGAAACGAAATCCTGTCCCAAACCGGTTCAGCACTACAGACCCGAGTCATCATCCGTACTATGGGCGTAGGCGATCGACTGCGCAAGAGCTGCCGCGGGTCGCGCCATTCACGAATGCATGGAACCGATCTTCCTCAAACCTGGGGCATCTCCAGCCAAGAACTATCAGGGCCACGTCCCAGCACTCTTTCCTCTTGCCGAGCTTTCAGCTGGCGCGGTAGCACGTGATCTAAATTTCAGACCCTGGGACTGATCACCCCCAGGCTTATCTACCACGCCGCTTTACCCCACGCTAAACGCGACCACGCCCGCGCGTCATGTCCGAAGGATCACGGTTTCGGCGGCTGCAAGAAATCACAAGCCGCTCAGTGCACGAGGTTGTGGGCGATCTCCCCAAGGATGTGTTGGTACAGTCCTACCCCTCTTTGGCCAACTCGCGCATTTACGAGCAAATGCGCAGCCGAACATTGCGAAATTTCCAAGAACATAGCCTGAAGAATATCGAGAAATTGTTCAAAGTGCTTGGCGTGGCCGACAAGCTGGCTGAGCTACAGCAGGTCGCCGACGCGGCGGAGGCGCGGCGCGGCCGCTTTGAGGCCTTTGAACGCGAGAGCGCCGAGCTCGAGGCCAAGGTCAACAGAAGGCTCGAGCTAGAGACTGAGCTCAAAGTCGATAATTTGGAAGGTGACAAGAAGCCTAAGTTGGGGGATGGCGTCGAGGTCAAAGAGGAGGATGTGTCTCTGCCTGGCACGCCCCCACCGCTGCCTCCCGGTGACTTTCCGGTGCATTTTGACCAACTCACGCCCGACCAGATTGTTGCCTGCCATTTGCGTCCGGTGCGCGACAGGTGGGTTTCCGAAGTGCAATCCCGGACACGTGCGGCACTTGAGCGAGAGGAAGCGCTGGAGGGCCAGATCAACGCGCGGGTCGCGGATATTGAGGCACTTTACAGCCAGCTGACCACGCGACTGAGCGAGATCAATCGCGCTGCCGTCTCTTTCCATGAGCCTAGCCCTGGGCAGTAGTGCGTGTGCTACTAATATTATCATTACTACTACTTTTGGTATTATACTCATTATTGTTATTTATTTTTTATCGAGCCGCTATCCACGTTTGTTGTAGTAGTCCCATAAAGTGGTCGCAAAGACAACATGGTTAAATAGGATCTTGCGCGCCCTAATTAGCGTTCGCAGTGGCCGAGCCTTAATTGTAGCACGGCGTTGCTTGGGCGAAAGGAACATGGTGGCCAGCAAAAGTGAGAGCAATGGGTCTCGGCGCAAAGAGCTGATGCAGGTAAAAAGCAATTCAGCTCGACGTATTCGAGAATATAAAGTGCAAACACAATATAGATCAACAAGGGCGGTGGTGGCGACCCGCGTCACTCTGCACCTCAGGCCCCGATAATTGTAGGTTCGCTGTAGGGTGAGGGGGCAGGTGCGTGTGGCCGATGTGGCCATCCGGGGATCGGGCGGAGCAAAGACCTAACCCCGACCAGTGTTGCCTTGTCGGCCGACTTTGCCCCCCACGGCACTCTCCAACCTAACTCGCCGGTTCAGCGCCGCAATTTCGCCATGGTGTGGACGGGAATCAAGAAAGCAGTGACCCGTGCGGGCACACAGGTGATGATGGCCGCGGGCCAGGTCGAGAAGACCGTGGACCGTGAATTCGAGATCCAAGAGCGGCGATACCGCACGCTCGAGACGGCGGTGACGCAGCTCCAAACTGACGCCAAGGGTTACCTGGACTCGCTGCGGGCAATGACGTCTGCTCAGGTGAAAATTGCCGAGACCATCGACGTGTTCTACGGGGATTCGGGCACGCGCGATAACCTGTCGAAGAAGTACCTGCAGGCGGTGCAGGAGTTGGACTCGCAGACCGTGAAAGAGCTTGACGAGCCGTACCGCGAAACGGTGCTGGAGCCGATTACGCGCTTTACCGCGTATTTTGTGGACGTGAACGAGGCCATCAAGAAGCGGGCACACAAGCTGCTGGACTACGACAAGCTGCGGGCCAAGACCAAGCGTCTGGTCGACAAGCCCAGCGACGATGCTGCCAAGCTGCCCGTGGCCGAGCGCGAAGAACGCGCTGCCAAGGACATATACGACCAGCTCAACACGCAGCTGGTGGATGAGCTGCCCCAGCTAGTCGATGCGCGCGTGCCCTACCTGGACCCGAGCTTCGAGGCGCTAGTCAAGATCCAGCTGCAGTTCTGCACGGAGTCGTACACGCGGCTGGCCGAGGTGCAGCAGTACATCGACGCGAACGTGCGGGATGAGTACGCGAACGGGCAGCTCGACAACCAGGTCGAGCAGGCGCTGCTGCAGATGCGCGAGCTGTCCATTACGTCGCTTGGCTAGGGCACCCCCGCGACCGCGCCCGCCCCAGAGGGGGCCCCAGCATCGGCATCCTTGTTTAACCGCATAGTCTACATACACAAACTAACTTATTGATTTGCTAGCCTAGCCAGATTAGCTGCGTCCGCGTGTTGCTTCCGGTGACCAACTCCTCGAACGGACAGCCCGTACGTGCCCCCCGCAGGAAAAGAGTAAGAGGTAGATGAGTGCACTAACTAGGAGTGGGTACCGGAACCGCAGCCGGCCCCGCCGAGCCCGACTTCACGACTGTCGCTCATCCGATATGACCAAATATGACTGGCAGCCAGCTTGCTGGAGTTGCGCTCTGACAACCTAATCAATCATTGGACGGGAGCCGGCTCCGGCTCCGGCTCCGATGACCATTTCTATTTAATGCACTCATCTACTCTTTACTCTTTTCTGTTGCCAAAGGCATCAACGTCTACTTAATGGCCATGTCTGAACACTCTTCTGCCGCTGGCCGCGCGCTGGGCATTCCCGGGCTCGCCTCAAGCTGCAGGGCCAATGGTAAGGGTTGTTTCCAAGCTCCCCTCCTGCACGAGCTACCCCGGATATTTCGCTCGCTGCCAGTCCTTCCCTACCCATCCGCCGATATCGGAATGACCACGACCAAAACTATTGCTGTGCTGCCCGGCGACCACGTCGGCCCCGAGGTGACGGATGAGGCTGTTAAAGTGCTCAGGGCCGTGGCGGCCGCGCTTCCCGATACCGAGTTCAAGTTCGTGACGGAGCCCATTGGCGGCGCCGCCATCGACGAAACAGGCGAGCCGCTACCCGACAAGTCGCTGGCCGCGGCCAAATCAGCCGACGCCGTGCTGCTGGGCGCTGTGGGCGGACCTAAGTGGGGAACTGGCACCGTTAGGCCTGAGCAGGGCCTTCTGAAGATCCGCAAAGAGCTCAATCTGTATGCCAACCTGCGCATCTGTACGTTTGCCGCCGATGACCTGGTCAAACTGTCGCCGCTCAAAGAGGAGATTGCCCGCGGCACCAACATCACGATCGTGCGCGAGCTTGTTGGTGGCATCTATTTTGGCGAGCGCTCCGAGGACACTGGCTCGGGCGAGGCCTGGGACACCGAAAAGTACTCGGTTGCGGAGGTCACGCGTATCGCCCGCATGGCCGGTTTCCTAGCCCGGCAGAAGTCGCCGCCCGAGCCTGTGTGGAGCCTGGACAAAGCCAACGTCCTGGCATCTTCTCGCCTCTGGCGCAAGACCATCACTGACGTGTTTGCCAAAGAGTTCCCCGACGTGCCCTTGCATCATCAACTCATCGACTCGGCCGCCATGATCCTCGTCAAGTCACCCACCCAGCTCAATGGTGTGATCGTCACTTCCAATATGTTTGGCGATATCATTTCCGACGAGGCCTCGGTTATCCCCGGTTCACTCGGCCTGCAGCCTTCGGCATCGCTGAGCGGGTTGCCTGATACGAACTCGGCATTCGGTCTTTACGAGCCCTCTCACGGCACGGCTCCAGACTTGCCGAAGAACAAGGTGAACCCGCTGGCCACCATTCTGTCGGCTGCCATGATGCTCAAGCTATCTTTGGGCCTTCCCGACGCTGGCGTCGCTGTCGAGAAAGCCGTACAGCAGGTCATCGACTCTGGTGTGCGCACTGGTGATCTGGGCGGCTCTGCCTCGACGACAGAGGTCGGCGACGCTGTGGCGGCCGCCGTCACAAAACTTCTAAAATAGGTGCTTTAGCCTGACAGGGAGCAGACCAGATACATAAGCGCCATAATACTCAGTAGCGCCCTGTGCAAACTTGATAAACGTGGAAAAGAGCTATGGACACGCTATAAACTCAATGGCTACTCCTGTGCACGCGTCCAGGCCCCTTTTTTGGGCCCCCACTAGGGCGCCGCGCCCCCAAACGCGACCAATTTATAATAAAACAAAACTCTGCTGATCTGAGACTACGTCTAATCTATAGCTTCGCGCTACGCAGCCTTTCGCAGCCCGGCAACAACTTAGAGCTTCACCTGGCCGTTCTCGACGCCCTTCCAGCTGTCGACGGTCAGCAGCTGGTAGGTGTCACCCACCAGCCAGTAGATAGACTCGGACTCGTCCGGGATCTTCTGGTTGCGGAACTGCTTCTTCTGGACCTTGTTGTTGCCAGTGGTCTCAATGGCGTTCACAACCTTGACGAAGATGGGCACCGCGTACCGCGGCAGCCGCTTGATCAGGTGCTTGGCCAGGCCATCCATGTTGGGTACAACGCCCTCGATAGCGGGCTCCAGAACGGCAAATCCCGCGCGACCCTCGTGATTAGGCACAGAAACACCCACGACAACAGCCTGCTTGACGTCAGGCACCTCAGTGATGGCCTCTTCGACCTCGTTAGTCGACACGTTCTCCGATTTCCACCGGAACGTGTCGCCAAGCCGGTCAACAAAGTACAGCATGTTGTTCTCGTCGATCTTTAGCAGATCACCACTCCGAACCCACGCATCGCCCTTGGCGAACAAGTCCAGGGCAATCTTTTCCTCAGTCGCCTTTTTATCACCGGTATAACCCTGGAAATCTGCCTTGATATCGTCACGATTCACCTTAAAGACGAACTCACCGGGCTCATTGTGCAGAGCCTTACGACCCAAACCCGTGTTAGGGTCACGCACCAAGTCCTGCGTATCAGGGTCCACCGCGGCAATGCTAAACTTAGCCCTGGTGAGCACGGCGCTGATCAGGGAACCGTAGGAACCACACGAACCTACACCAAAGGCGCCGGTCTGGTGGTTCGTGATGATCATTGGGGACTCAGTCGCACCGTAGAACTCATCAATGATGGGGATGTTGAAGCGCTCCTTGAATTTGGCCCACACGTCCGGGCGCAGACCATTGCCCATTGCCTGTCGCACCCGATGGTTGCGCTCATCTGCCGAAGGAGGGGCGTTGAAGAGGTACCGGCCAGTCTCGCCAACGTATTGGATCACCGTCGCATCGGTGAGGCGGACCTGCGTCCAGAAAGTTGTGGTCGAGAAGCGGTGGCCCACGCCATATGTGGCACCCGCGCTCAGGGTCGCCAGCAGACCCAAGACAGCTGCTGTGGAGTGATAAAGAGGCATGGCTGAGTACACGGTATCCGTAGGGTAAATACGAGTGATTGCCGCGTAGATACGCGAGGCCTGGGCCTTCTTCCACGACATAACCGCGGCTTTGGGCAAGCCTGTGGTGCCCGAGGTAAAGATGTAGCAAGCCGCGTTATGCAGTTCAGGAACAGGGCGCTGCTCATCGGGCAGACGGAAGCCCTTGGCAGCGTCGACCTTTGCGCGGAAAGCATCATTCACAATTGCCGTCGGGACCCCGCTTTTGGAGAGCTCGGGACTAATTTCCTCGGCATTGGCCTGGACCTCCTCGTCAACCAAGAACAACTTGGAGTGGGCTGCGTGCACACAATGCAGAAGGGCCTTGCCCTGCAAGTTGTAGTTGATAAAGGCCGGGGCACAGCCCAGATTCCACAGGGCCAACCAGATAATGACAAACTCGTCCTTGTTCACGTAGTCCATGGCCACGGTCTCGCCGGGGCGAACACCGTACTCGTTGTAAAGCACATCCGAGTACTGCAGCACCTTATCATAGACCTGCTTGTAAGTCCAGCGCTTGACGTTGAACAGGCTATCGAGTGGGGCCTGGGGCACGCCGTTGATGACCTTGACTGTCTTGCCCTTGATGGGCTCCGGGTAGACCAGGAACTCGTGGTCTGCACGGGACTCGGCAATCTTCTCGAAATCGTAGAAAATATTGAGGTGGCCACGGCGGCGGTCAATGACAGACCGCACGCCAGCACCCACCACGCGGCGGACGGTGTTCAGGTCCTTCAGCAGCTGCCAGCGACTATCGAGGTAGCTGGCGCCCAATGCACCCAAGGCAGCAAGTTCCAAACCAGACATTATTACGTTAGGGGGCTCTCGCTAGTTCAACGGCAGTGGGGTAGAATATTTCGAGCGGGTGTGCTTGGTTTATATGGAGGGGAGGAGGCGGAACTGGGATTTCGTTCTTGAACGCCAGCCGGATGCCAGCTGCAGCGCATCACGTGGCGATACCGAGGTTGTCAGCATGTGAACACTCGGTCCGAACACCGAGGGTGCGTGCAGGCGTAAGCAGGGTGACCCGTCACCGGAGATGGGTGGGCTAGGCTACGGTTCGACGTTTTCATTTGGCCTGACGGCATCTATATCTGCCCTCCTGGTGGTCACCAGGGCCCCATGGCCCATTCCGGGCTTCCGGTCGACCGGCTCGCTCCCGATGCGCGGGCAAGGGTACCCCACCATTCAGCACCATTAGCCCATGCGGGGTTGGTCCGCTGGCCCGGACGTGCACGCTTAGCTCAGGCGGCCAAGGTATATAACCGCCAATTGAGTCGAGGAGCATTATTGGGTGCGGTAACCACCCTATGGGTTAGGCATGGCAAGGAGATATGGCCCATTATTATCATTGTTCGGTGCCGGATCAGTTGTTACGCCTGCCGTGTTAGGCACAGCCTGGGCATTATTCACTGGTGTTGTCTACGTGGAGCCGTTGCTTAGCCGACAGTATTTAGATAGTGAGTTATAACATGTGCGTAAATAGGATCAATGCTGGGGTAGGTACATTTATATCCTCCAGACACACACACACAAAGAGGGTGAATACTGCGATAGGCACCCATCGCATTGTGACTGCAGTTGGTTGTATTTATGGAAGCATCTTGACCAACTTGAAAACTAGATACAGAGAATACGTGCAGGCCACGGGCCCTGGGGAATAACTGTCCACGATAAGCGGTGAGGGTCGGGCCTCAGGATACACACCTCAGGGCTTGGAATCGTAGCAGCCAGTCAGCACCATTATGTGTTGCCCTCCCCATTGGGAGGCATGAGCAGGCTTTATAGCCTGAGAACCCTTAAGTTTATACTTCCCGTGCCTGGCGGCTGCAGGAGCCCGGCAGGACCACGCTCATTGTGGCTCGTATGGCTGGAACCTTGGGCACCATAACCGCCGAGCCACTGTGCACAAGATAAGATGCGGCTCACACTACTAGAGGGAAGGTGTCAAGGGCCTGGGAAGACATGGCCCGACGTCACACTATATCACAGTATATGGATATTAAAAATTTCGTTTGTACGCCGGCTAGATGCGTGGGTTAACTGATACGAGCTTGATTCCCGTTATGTGTTTCCTGAACATAAGCTGCGGGCTGCTCTGCAGCTCGGGTGACTAACTGCAGCATAACAACAGCCAGGCATAGAAACATGAGGGATGTTTGGCCGCCGCAGCCAGATATATACGGAGATTTTGAATGAGAAGCCGTAATATCTCAATAGAATTATAATATAGAAGCGAATATAGTGCATAGTGACCAACTACCCTCGCTGGTCCCCAATGATTACCCGGACTGCTATGCGTCCCTATGTTTCGATCGACCCTAATTGGGAAGGCCGGCAGATCGATCCCCATACACAAACAAACAGTGCCAACGACTACTTAGCATCTTGCATAACCTCGTGAGTCTCTCCCGTTCTCCAGTTGCGACATGACCGGCGTCGCAATGATTGAGTACCTAAAGGATAAAATATATCTGGGGGCTTTCGACACTCCTCCGCCCCGCTCGTCCCGGAAGGTGTACTTTTCCACCGACGACATCCTGTTCTACAACAACTTTCACCATGACTTTGGGCCGCTAAGCATTGCCCATTTGTACAGATTCGCCGTCATGTTGCATGAAATCCTTGGGGACCCTGAGAACGCGGGTAAGCCCGTTGTTTATTACTCGTCTACTGACCCCCGGTCCAGGGCTAACGCCGCTTGCATGCTCAGCAGTTACATGGTGCTAATGCAGTCCTGGCCCCCGCACCTGGCATTGGCTCCAATTGCTCAGGCAGAACCGCCGTTTATGCCTTTTCGTGATGCCGGCTACTCAGTGGCAGACTTTGTTTTGACTATTCAAGACGTTGTTTACGGAGTATGGAGAGCCAAGCAAAATGGATTCCTAGACGTTCGCAAGTTTGACCTTGAAGAATATGAGCATTTCGAACTCGTGGAGAACGGTGACCTCAATGTCATTGCGCCTAACTTTGTTGCATTTGCCTCGCCCACCCAGCGGAATAATGACGAGCCTATTAGCTCTAGCTTCAGCCAGGTGGTGAACTATTTCGAAGAAAAGGATGTCAAGCTTGTTATTCGCCTCAATTCTCCCCTTTATGACGCTACGCAGTTCACCAGTCGAGGCATTAAGCACGTCGACCTCTATTTTGACGACGGAACATGCCCCTCAATGGCCTATGTACAAGGTTTCATCGGCGCTGCCGAATGCGTAATTAAAGACGGAGGTAAGGTTGCAGTACATTGCCGGGCGGGTCTTGGAAGAACCGGCTGCTTGATTGGTGCGCATCTCATCTACACCTATGGCTTCACGGCCCAGGAGGCCATCGGCTATATGCGATTCTTGCGTCCGGGGATGGTCGTTGGTCCCCAGCAACACTGGCTCTACCTCCATCAAAATGAGTTTCGCGACTGGCGCCGTACGATGGCCCTGTCACGTATCGCCGATGATAGTCTGGCTGGCTACCGACCCCTTGTACCGGTAGAGTCGCTAGCCGCTCAAAAGCACAGCTCGCGGACAGTTTCTGGCAGCTCCACACCTCGCACACCCGAGCGTAGTATTCTGTCGCAGGTACCCACGAACCTGCCCGTGCCAACGCCGGGTCAGCCTCGCAAATCGCCGTCGCCCCTAAGGGTGGCATCGCAACATCACCGGGAGCAGTCTCAGCAGCAAGTGCAGCAAGTGCAGCAAGTGCAGCAAGCGCCATCCGCTGAAAAGACTGGCGAAAGCACAAAGGCGCCATATGTTCCTGCGCGTAGGGCTTCAAAGTACGTCTCCATTGAGTGTGGCCCTTCGAACAGTGACGATGAAGATACCGAAAACAGTGCCTTAAGCGTGAGCCGCCTCCGTCAGGCTACAGAAGAACACATCGCCTTGGAGAAAGCGATAGGTAAGCAGATAAGGGCCACTTCCAACCCTTCACCTCGCCGACGGAGACTCTTCAGCGGGCTAGAATCCAACTCCGGCAGCAGCGTGGCAGGCACGGCCGGCCGGCCCACGTCGCGCGTAGCAAGCGGTGTTCATAAATAGAGCCGGCTAGCGCGTAAAACTTGCATAATTTAACTATATATTTCTACGACCGAGTATTAATGTAATGGGCTGGTGTGGTGTTCGCTCAACGATCCTGCTGGGGTCTGAGTGGCTTGCATGGTGGTGCAGGTTAAGTGGGGTCTGCGGTGACTCCGCTGGAGGGAAGTGTTGGTGGGCACGGAGATCCAGACGTTGAGAATATGTTTGAATACTAACTGTAAAGACCATGAATATTTGGAGTTAGCATTTGTCTGGCCAGGGCCGAAGTCGTGCCCTCAATTTGTACACCAAAGTGGGCGTGGCGTGTTATCGTGAACGGCACTCCCAGGCGGTCGTTTGCAAACACTTGAACTCCCAAGCGGTGAAAAATGAAACAGATTTCTTATTCGAAACTTCGTAGTCTGCATTTGCACAGTATTTGCTCTTCTGCTGTTATTGTAGTGGCTCCAACCGGGGGTAGCGGGGGTATGCCTGACAACCACGATCACGTGTGTTACCGGCTACTTTTCCTGCACCGTTGCGTCATAGTTCCGACCGGCACCGCGTCTAAGAGAGCATTTCAGATACATGAACAAGCTGCATCAAGGGCTATATAGTTAGGTAGCAGTAGGACATGAATACTCAGCAGAGACAGACGTGCTTGGTGAGGCTCCGCTTGGGCGTCGTGTCTCTTGGCACCATCTGCTCAAGGCGACCTGCGCCTCGGTTTGTTATGCGTGCACCAAGCTATTGACGGTCGGGAACGGCAAAAAGAGGTCAGGGGACCAAAACCCTGTCTGGTAGGAATCCGGACAAAAGAGAGAGATCAGAATAGAGTCCTCTACCGTCCAAACGACATTAGCCGTACCATTTCGCGTGCCTCATTGCTTGTTTCGCGGGCCGGTTGTTATTCACGCGCCGGCTGGCGCAGAGTCGGAGGGTCGATGCGTAGCTTATGCAGCATGCAGCTTTGGCCGGCGCGCCCACCTGCGCCTACAATCGGCCGGAAATACTGGGCCTCGTGCCGGCCTGATCTGCTGCTTAGCAAACGGAACCCCCAGAAATATGTATATATTATAGAAACACCGGAAGCACAAAGTAGATCGGCACACGTTTGCGGGCAAAACTTTGACTGAAAATCGCGCCGACTGTAATTTTTCATGAAGTACCTGGCCGTAACCGCAGCGGCCCTGGCCGTAGCCGCCGCCGACACAGATGACGCCTACGCGCCCTACAACGTTTCATGCCCGGACAGCGCGCAGTTGGTTCGTATAGCCGATTCGCTCAGTCCGCTTGAACAAGACTGGATCCAGGCCCGCGACGAGAAGCAGCGCGTAGCTCTGTTAGACTGGATCAGTAAAAGCAACGTGAGTGAAACTTCGTTCCTCAGCAATCAGACCATTCGCATCGGTATGGCGTTCTCCGGAGGTGGCTACCGTGCAATGCTGTCGGGCGCGGGCCAACTAGCAGCTCTAGACAACAGAACAGTCAATTCTACAGAGCCAGGTCACATGGGTGGCCTCCTGCAAGCTGCGTCTTATGTCGCTGGCTTGTCTGGCGGAAACTGGCTGCTGGGCTCGATTGTCGTCAACAACTTCACGTCGGTCCAGGAGCTGCAGGGATCTTCTGACTTGTGGAATCTCGAGCATAGCATCGTGGATTCGGGGGGTGCCAATATCTTTTCCACAGGCAAGCGCTGGAACGACCTGTCTGAGGCTATCCATGCCAAGAAAGATGCTGGGTTCAACACGTCCATCACTGACATCTGGGGCCGCGCGCTCTCATACCAGTTTTTCAATGGCACGCACGGTGGCATTGATACACGTTATCACTATGTCCGCGATTACGACGCTTTCAAGAACCACGATGTGTTTTTCCCCTTGCACGTTGCCGACGGTCGTGCGCCCGACACACTGATTGTGAGCAGTAACTCTACGGTGTTTGAGTTCAACCCTTTTGAGCTAGGCTCATGGGATCCTTCACTGTATGCTTTCACCGATATCCAGTACTTGGGATCCAAGGTTGACAACGGCAAGCCCAGCCAATGTGTCAACGGTTTCGACAATGTTGGTTTTATGGTTGGTACGTCGTCGTCGCTGTTCAACCAATTCTTCTTGCAGCTCAATGGCACTGATATCCCCGATTTTCTGAAAAACTGGCTGAATGAGATGCTGGAAAACCTTGGCCGCAAGAATGATGATATTGCTATCTACGACCCAAACCCGTTTGCGAATGTGGAGACAGTCGAGAACGATCTGCAGAAAGATGATGTTCTAGACCTTGTGGACGGAGGTGAGGACCTGCAGAACGTTCCTTTATATCCCCTGATTCAGCCCGAGCGTAATATTGATATCGTCTTTGCCTTTGATAACTCCGCAGACACTGAGGAATCATGGGCCAATGGCTCGTCGTTGTTGGCTACATACAACCGACAGTTTTCTTCCCAGGCGAACAACACGCACTTCCCTTTCATTCCTGACGTTGATACGCTAGTATACGGCGGATGGACCGAGCAGCCTACATTCTTTGGCTGCAATTTGGAAAATCTTACGCAGTCAAATTCCTCTAGCGGCAATCATTACCCTCCGCTGATTGTGTTTATTGCCAACACCTTGCACTCATACGCTAGTAACACCTCAACGTTCAAGATGTCCTATGAAAAGGATGAAGTGGCAGGCCTGATCAACAACGGTTACAACACTTTCACGCAGAACAATGGGACTATCGACCCGGAGTGGCGAACATGTGTGGCCTGTGCTGTGCTGCTCCGCGCCCAGCAGCGTGCTGGCGATGCGCCATCAGACCAGTGCTCTCAATGCTTCCAGCGCTATTGCTACGACGGGTCGACCGCTTCAAATAATGGCTCGCAGCCGCAGCGTCGTGACGGTAAATCAAATTTGGTTGAAAGCGGAAGGGCCGTAAGCAGTGGTGCTGTTTCAGCATCACACTCCAAGTCGAAGGGCGGTGCAATTGAGCTGGCACCAAGTGGCAGCCTGACCGCTGCCGTTTTGGGCATGGTCTTTATGTTTTTGTAGAGGTATGGAATCGCCTTCCCGCTTTCTCCGTAGACCGGTGAATCAAAATCAAAATCAACGGCACATATCGAATAAGATACTAATATATAAGAAATGTTGACTCGCCCTGCGAAGTCTTTGTGTCAATTCTGACTAGCGAACGCGTCAATACCCTGCACATACGCTTGCGAGTATACCCAGACCTTGTCGGAGCCGCCCTTGCTCTTGATGTGCTCACCGAGACGAGCAGTACTTAGCGCGGCAATGCGACCAGGGCGCGAGCCATTAAACTCGGCAAATGCCTTGGCGTCCTTGTAACCCTGATCGAAGCCGGCTTCAAAGCGCCAGTGCTCCCAGTCCTGGTTCTTGTCTTGGCCCTCCCAGTACTGCTTGTGCTGGTCGAGGGCTCGGCCAAGTAAATGTTGCGAGTCTGTATCCTGCGGTCCCTGGTTGCGGCTAAGGTTAGGCAAAGCGCCCTTATCAGACATCACACGGAAATCCCAACCGCCGCCGGGTCCCTGAGCAAACTTGTAGGTCCAGAAGTAGGACCCTGCTCGTGTGGATCTTTCGAAATTCTTGTTTTCGTCCTGACCATAACGTACCTCCAGCTCGTCCCGGTTGCCACCCTGGCCCCAAGACTCTTCACTCAACACGCACGAGTACTCGCCAACCATGGTGTCTACTTGATCATCTGGAGGCACGGCGTTTGCCGCAGCGTTAACATGTTCTTCAGCAGACTTTCTCTTGTCATCGTCGCTAAACATTCTGTAGACGTGCGTGTCGACAATAATACCCGTGGTAGCCGGCTGGCTATTTGAGGAAACATCTGCGTTTAGCTTCTTGACAGTGTCACGCCAGCCGCCCAGATCCCAAGCATCGGAAATGATCAAGGGGATGTCGTTGTTGACTTTACGGATTTGCTTGACAGCATCCAGGTAAAATGCAGCAAGCTTGTCTTCACCATATGGGGCCTCATTGATAAGCTGCAAACCGACGACGTTCTCCACGTCCTTGAGGTCTTCGGCAATGAACTGGTAAAGAGCCAAGGCAGTGTCCCGGAACCCCGCGGTGCGCCAGAACTCGGCGTTGCCTGAGCTGGTACCAGAATGTGATTCGCCATTCGCACCACCAGGTACAGCATGAACATCAACCAAGACGCCGATTTCATGCTCTCCAGCCTTCTTGATCACGTCCTTGATGGCATTCCAGGAGCCCTCGTACACTTTTGCATACTTTGCGAAAGCGGTATCCTTGGTGAACTTGCCGCCGCCGACATTCCAGAATCCAATTGGCAGTCGCACAGCGGTCACACCACGGCCCTGAAGATACTTCCAGTCGTCGTCGGTGATAAAGTTCTTCCAGTGATCCTCGAAAGCATGCCTGATGTCATCAATAGACTTGCCCGATTTCTCAAGCCCCACGACAGCATCCAACTCAGAATCGCCGGGAGCCTGGTCGGTGAACAGCGAGTTGTCAATCCACTTCTCAAGCACAAACATGCTACCAAAATTGGGGCCGTACTGGTACCGGTTTTGGTAGATCTGCTTGCGGGTGGGCTTGTCGCCGGAGATAGCAGGTGCCGCGGGCACGGCATCCTTAGTATGGAGGTTTTGGAACATTGATCGGAGACCCATTGCGGTTACTGGTTGACTTCAAATCAAAGTGTCAGTCGAGGTGCGTAGCGTCGGCCCTGCGTGCTTTATATACTCGTCACGAAGGCAGCAATATGCACGTTGATCCGGGGGTCCTGCATGCCGACAGGTGGGCTTGCTTGCTGTACCTGCAGCGTTGTCGCAGTAGGGGGGCTTGGGGGAGGGAGAGATACAGCTACAGTAGCTCGGCATGTTCAGGAACCGTCAAGGTGGAAAATGAAATAATAAAGTAATATGGTCACGAGAGGACGTGTATATCTACATACGGGCTTTAGATGCCCTAACAAGCGCTGACATTGCGCCGAGCAGGCGGCTGATCCGCCTGGCATCCGCCTGGCCCTCGGGGGCTCAGCTCTCGCCCGGCAAACGCGCAAATGACTCTATTTCAGCGAATCCAGCACATCTGCTGCCTTCTCCAGCGTCGTCACCATCTTGGCGCACTCATTACGGCGCTCGACCACAAAATCACTCTCTTTCAGCAGGCTATCCACGACATTGCGTCCATACAGCGACTTGACGAGCTCGCCCTGCAAACCGTCTTTGGACCGTTCGACAAGATTTAGCATAACAGCCTTAGGGATCATGTCGACAGTCGTCCGTTTCACAATGTTGAAGTAGGACTGGATCAGAAGTTTGATCACGTCCGTCTCCATGCTCTCGCGCTCGCTCAGCGTGCCTGATGCCTTGAGCACAGGTGGCGGAGCCTCCATTGCCGCCATCTTCTTCTTTGAAGCCTTGCCACCGAAGAAAGAGTTGAAAAACCCTTCCTTGCTCGTATTATTTGGCGTGGGATCTACCGGCTTCGGGTTCTTACTCGACGGTGGCGCAGTATTGACCTTGTACTTCTCCGACACTATTGCCATAGCCGTGTGCCCATCAATGAAATCCGGGTGGCCTGTATTCACGTACGATGCTTCCATGCCAACCATGTCCGTCACCAGTTTGTTTGTGGGCAGGAGCAATGCACGCAGGTATAACAATGTCTCGTTGTACAAAGCGTCACGCAACTGGGGGTAACGTTTGTATACCGGCTGCTGCAGGATCTGGTTGAGGATTCTAACAAGCTCGTCAAAGATAAGCGAGACACACCTTAAGCTCGGCTCTTCGAACCTTTTAATTTGCTGCTTGACGATGACCTCGAAACCCTGCGTGGCCACAAAAAGAGCTGGCGATGAGCCTGAAGAGTTGTACAAGATGGTGCGAATGTCCACGTCTTTGACATGCTCAAACGGGTCGATGGCTCGTACACCATTGCCATATAGTTCGTGAAACACAAACGCAATACGAGCACCGCCGCTCAGCTCCGTAGTACTGAGCTCATCACTGTTACCGTCCAAAATAGTCCGGTACTCATTGGTAAGCTTCGTGATGATGTCGAGCAAAACATTTGATGGCGTCATTGAGGCGCTCCCTGTATCACCTCCAAGCTGAGCCAGCTCTTCACGGTATTTGACTAGCGACGAGACGATCTTGTTTCGAGTGTCGGGCAGGGTGGTCTTGATATGAGCGAGTAGTAAACGATTCAAGCGCTCAGCTAGATGACGCGTACCCGTATACTTTGCGTTCGCTGCGTACTTCGGGTGGCTCTCAAAAAAGTTGCGCTCATAGTCCAGAGCATCCTCAATCGATTTCTTGGTCTCGATATCCCTCTGACCACGGTTAATAACGGGAACAAACCCCAGTCTCAACTTGATGACCTTTTGAGCGAGGATATCCACAACATCGGTGCCTTTGTCCATGAGATCGATTTTCGTGAGCACACCCAGGGTGCGCGCGCCCTGAGGGTCAACTTCGCGAGCCAGTTTTAGTCCATCGGAATTGGCCAGATCAGTGTTCGCGGCGGTGACACTCAAGATGATACAAGTGGGCTTGGAAATGAACTTAAGAATCATCTCACGGATTTGTCGCTCAATGTCCGGCGGTTGGTCGCCCACAGGAACTTTGGTGAGACCAGGCAGGTCGACCAGGGTCAGAGTAAGCACTTTATGCGAGTAGACTCGAAGAGTGATAGGTGCAGCAGAAATACCGACATTTTTGCCTGTCACACGGTCTGTCTCAGCAACAATTTCGTCCCGGATGGCATTGAAGTCGTAAAACTTGTGGCCCGGTTTGTGCAGAAACTCGCCCCACTCGTCAGGGCTCTGGTTCGATCCGACAGTCTCGCCATCCTTGAGCTTGTTAGTACCACTTTTAACGTATGTGAGCTGGAGGACGAGTGGGCGGCGCGTGACAATGCCGGTGCCACGGGGCAGGAAGTCGCGGCCAACGATGTTTTCCAGGACGGACGACTTACCCGAGGACTGCGAGCCTACCACAGCAATCTGTGGCAGATCGATGGGGTTCGTCGTATTGCCTAGGGCGGCAAACACGTCCTGGAGCTTGTTAACCGTTTCAATTAGGTTCCTATCCATGGAGATGCTAGACGGGTGTTTAGTGTGTTAAGGTGGCAGGATTGGGAAGTTAGCCCAGCGACTTGCCCCAGCACACCAACTGCTATCTGCCAGCGGCCAGCGTGAGCCTAAGAGCCTCAGCCACGGACAAGCCCTAACCCTCCAACAATGTAGTGGCCACAGGTTAGCAACGTGAGAACGACAGAGCTTGCCACCAATACTAGGATGGTTGAATTTGCTCAAGTTGCGGAACAATTCATCTTTATTGAATATAGGATGAATCAGGTAGATTCCACTCTAAATCTATATACATTTTGAGCGAGCACTGCGTAATGGCGTAGCGTCTACGGCACTTGAGATAGCACATGAAATGATGCTCACTTATATGGTCTTTATGAGTGATAAAATTATCATACATAGAGGCAATAATGCAGCAGAACGTAATACAAATGTACCACAGTTATCCCTCTACTTTATGCCAGGTGCTCCGACAAGGGGTGGCTGTTCACCTAGCTAATCGGCAAGGCTGAACACCACCTTCCCGCTATTTGTGCCCGTGTCCATTTTATCCCAGCCTTCTTGGAAGTCAGACAGCTTGTAAACCGTGTCAATGGGAGCAATATACTTGTTTTTCGCGAAGATCGCCGGCATTTCGTCGACCCAAGGGCCATGAGCAGGCAGCGCAAATTGGTATCGAAGACCTTGCCACCACCAGCCATAAGTCAGTCGCCATCCTGCTCGTGGCAGAGCGAACACAAACTTGAGCCAGAATATAGAATCGCCCCCACCCGTGGGCGCCACGTCGCCGACTGCGGTGATGTACGATCCGCCGTCCCAGCGCGGCTTGAGAATTTCTGGCCAGATGTCTATGGCATCACGCCCCCCTACACAGTCCAGGATGGAATCAAACTTTCCGTGCTGGGCCACCTCTTCGCGAAATCTCTGCTGTAAGTTCTGCGTACGGTAGTCGATCGTGGCGTCTGTCCCGAGCCTCTCCACACTGTCGTTGCTGCGAGCAGAGTTCACCGAAGTCACACGGGCAGCACCATAGTGAAGCTTGGCGAGCTGAATTACGAAAAAGCCGACAGAAGTTGCACCACCAAGCACGAGAACATTGGCCCCATGTTTCGGTTGCGCCCGCTCAAGTATGTCGAGGGCCGTGGCAAAGACCAACGGGAAAGCTGCGCCTTCTGCGTCAGAGTAGTACGAGGGCGTCTTGAAAATGAAATCAGAGGGTGGTGTTACTACCGTGTAGGTGCCGGCAAACCCAGAGAAGCTCGAGGGCCAAATTAGGCCAGAAACCCTGTCGCCCCGCTTGAATTTCGACGCATGCTCGGTACCAACTTCTTCAACGGTGCCACTAAAATCGTGGAGAGGATAGTGTTTGTAGGGAATCAAAGCGACGGTCTTGAGCTTAAGATCAACCGGATTGAGAGCCGCATGTGAAGCCCTTACAAGAATCTGATTGCTTCTAATAGGCAGAGAAATTGGCTCCTCTGTAACCTGGAGAGGCCCGTTACGGCTATGATATGTTACAGTTCTTGATTTTACCTGGCTCATGAAAAGACTCACGATCCCGAGCTTTGAACAATGTCGGAGACCTGGCACTGGTGACGTCCTATTTGCACCCAGAAGGTGGAAGGACAGTTCACCACCAAATATCGGGCTCACACTTTCTAGTTTGAGGGTTAGGCGCGAGGCATGTGACTTGTATGGGTGCAGAAGCGGGGCTATGCCTATCGATAAAAGAGCCCTCATGTGCGCGCTGGTTGACCTTCATCTTACAATTTGGTCTCTATCTCGATTGAACTAATAGCTTGGTACATCTGTCAGAACTGGGAAGTGAGGTTCTACGACGTTCAACAACGGGCCGGATCACCCTAAGCGTAGGATGCGTTCGAAAGATCAAACACAATTTTTCCACTGTTCGTGCCCGCGCTCATCTTATCCCAGCCATTCTGAAAGTCATGGAAGTTCCAGACACTATCCACGGCAATAGAGTACTTGTTTCGAGCAAGAATCTCCTCTGCTTTCGTTGCCCATCCTGGAAAGTTAGGCGTAGACAACTGGTACTTCAGACCCTGAACCCATTTGCCGTAGGTCAACCGTGCTGCAATCAATGGCAGCCGAATTAGCGATTTGACCCAAAACCAATCGTAGTTACCTCCACTTACAAGTACATCCCCAACAACGGTGATATAGGCGCCGCCCCGAGCACGTTTTACCAAGATTTCGGGCCAAATGTCAAAGGCAACGCTCCCACCAACGCAGTCGAGAATAGCATCAAATTTTCCGTACGAAGCCACTTCTTCATGTAGTTTTTGCTGTATATTTTGCGTACGGTAGTCAATCGTAGCGTCTGCCCCTAACCTTTCCACGCTGTCGTTGCTGCGAGCAGCATTCACAGAAACCACGCGACCAGCACCATTTCGCCAGTTGGCCAGTTGTATAACCAACGAGCCAACACCAGTGGCCCCACCCAGACTCAGGAGGTGCGATCCAGGCTTTGGCTTGGCTCGTTCCAAAATGTCCAGTGCGGTAGCAAATACCATTGGCAGAGCAGCACCCTCTGCGTCAGAGATATACGAAGGGGTCTTGAAAACCAAATCTGAGGAGGGGGTGACAATCGTATGGGTTCCAACGTGGGCAGTCCAGCTGAAACAGGAAACTCGCTCTCCCTTCTTGAACCTGGGCGTAACGTTGCTGCCCACCTCTTCTACTACACCGCAGAAATCGTGCAGTGCATGGTAAGTTGAGGGTAGCAAAGCAAGAGTCTTGAGTTTGATATCAAGGGGATTGAGTGCAGCATGAGAAGTCTTTACAAGGATTTGGTCATTGCCGACCGGGAGGGAGAGCTGTTCTTTAGTGACGCTGAGGGGGCCACGGCGTGAGGAGTAAGTGAGCGACTCCACAGTCACCTGCGACATTGAGAGCGAAACCGAAATCACCAAATGGTTCACTGGCCAAGAACGCAGGCAATATGAGTATATTTATGGTTGAAATACCAAAACTCAAGGCTTAACCCACGTGCATACCTGCTGCAAGGGCCCATGCATGCCTCGACGCTGATGCCGCCACCGCCACCGCAGTCAATGTATCATATGATGCGGCACTTTGCGCTAGCGGCAAGAACTGCCTAAATGGCGTCAAAACCTAGCCAGCGGAGGATCGCGAGTCCGCTGCTTGGGCCAGAAACGGAAGTCGAGGACTGCGGTCGCTCCTTGCCTATGTGCGCCTGCATGATCCGGTCAGCAAATAACCCGTGAAGGGATCCAGCACAGCACATTGTTACATATTGGATCATGCTAAAATAGATCAGTACACAATAAATGATTGCAATAATTTGTCGAGACAGGACGTCAGTCCCATTCGTCATCGTCTTCTTCGTCGTCAGAATGTCCGACCTTGCCTTTACGCGCGCTCAGCGCTGCTGCCAGGGCTGTAGCCATAGACGCAGCGCCGCCTGCGTCTGGAGTTTTAGATGGCGGCGGAGCCTCTCCGCGGGCTTCCTGGATCAGTACGGATGGTCTATCCAAGTGTGATTTATCCGTCTTTTTCAGCTGGCCCATGGACGACTGTGTGATTGAGCTCAGCAGTGCTGACATTCCGGGTGCGGCCGCGGCAGCCTGCGGCGCTGCCGCCGTGCTTGCGTCTCCTCCGGGAGCGCCCGGCAGAGCCGGTGGACCAGGAGGCGCACCAGGGATGCCGCCGGGAGGGGGTCCCGGTGGCGGGGGCGGAGGAGCACCGCCAAATGTAGGAGGAGGGCCGCCTGGAGGGGGCGGAGGCGGCACCCCGCCAGTAGACATCGCAGGAGCGGCCGACGGCACAGCCGCGGGAACAGGTGCGGGCACAGCGGGTGGAGGAGCGGGAACCTCCCTTGGCGGCGCAGGTGGAGCTGTGGGCGCACCGCCAGTACTCGCGTGTGTTGGAGGAGGCGGAAACGAAGCCGGAGGCACAGGCGCACGTTGAGGAACAGATGGCGCAGCAGGAACTGCAGAAGGAACCGGTACAGCGGGGACTGCCCGCTCGGGCAGGGACGGGGCTGGCGCACCAGCAGAAGCAGCCGGGGGAGCAACTGGAACTCGGCCAGGCAGAACGGGTGGCGGTGCTGCTGCTGGAATTGCAGGAGAGCTGGCACCACGATCAGGCAAAGGCGGAGACATGGGCACGCCCGCCTGTCCGTGATCTGGCAGTGACGGCAGGGCAGTCGCGGTTGAAGACCCGCCCACCGGAGGAGCGGGGACGCGACGCGGCGGAGGCGGAGCAGGGGCCTTGCCTCCCCGTGGGGGAGGCGCTACCGGCCCCCCGATAGCCGCCGGCGGTGCTGGGACGGGTCCTCGGGGCGGCGGCGCCGGCGGCACGTTGCCCTGGGGCTGCGGCTGAAACGCGGGAGCCTGCGAAATGCCTGTAGGCTGCGGCGACGGGGACGCCGGAATCGAGCTGCGAGCTCCTGCGCCGGCCAGCGGCGGAGGAACCCTGTGAACCGTTGCGCTGCCGCCCGCGGAGCCAGCAGACCCCGAGCTTCGCGCCGCGCTGCTCGACGGTGCAGGCGGGGGCGTAGCCTCAGGAGTTGAGGCCAGCGACTCGTCAGCGCTGGCCGAGCCCGAGGACTCTGAAAGTCCCTGGGAAGTAGCGTGCGCAGCGGCCGGCGGGGGCGGGGGCGGCGGGGGAGGGGCGCGCCGGTGCTCGGGTTCGGAGGCAGGCGCGCCAAAGCGCGACTCGCGGGGCTCGTCTTTGGGGGCATACCGCCGGGGCAGAGGCGGCTCGAGCCCGACCAGCGGGCCGCCCTGCTGGCGAATAAAGTCCTTGATGAACGGCGTATTGGCCGCGATCATGTCTTCCGTGATGCCCTGGCGGGCCAGATCGGCATAGAGCGCGCGCCACTCAACCGGCGGCTCGCTGTCGTAGTAGACCTGTGTCTTGAGCTGCCCGCGCCGGCGCGCGCCGCCCATGGCATCGCCGCGCGGCCCCGGAGCGGTCGGGGCCGACCCGGCTGGCGGGCCCTGAGCCTTGCGGGGCAGCGCAGCCTTGTTAGCGAGCGTGGCCTTGCTGGCGTGCTTGGCACGCTGCGTCAGGTGCTTGAGAAAGTGTGCGGCCTCCTTCGAGCTCTCGAACAGCACGCCGGCCAGGCAGTCCTCAAGCTCAAAGGTGTGGAAGTACACACGGTCCTGGTTGTAGACAAAGTCAATGTACAGCTCCTGGTCCCAGAGCACGCCGGCGCTGCCGACAATGTCGACGAGCTTGAGGTAGAACGTGTTGCCCACGAGATCGTTGACCAGGCACAGGGCGCCGGCGAGGCCCGTGTACGTCCACTTGTCCGGGTCGGGGTAGGCAACATACAGCCGCACGACGGCCTGGTCAATGATCTTGTTAGACGCCTTGGGGATCACGCGCTTGATTATTTTCTCATCCGCGCTCGTCACGGTGCTGGAACGAAGGATATCCATGGCCACGACGAGCCAGAGGCGGGAAGTGTCCAGGTCGCACGCAGTCCGCAGCCGGCTTACCTACCAAAGTCCCACCCACCGGCTTTATGGTGCTGCTGCCACGCTGCTGCCCTGTCTCTCCCTCATCTGCCTCCAGCGCCTTTAGCATAACTCCCAGCCGCAATACTAAGCCTCCGAAAGTAACAGATGTCTGGCCGCCAGGGAGGAAAGCTCAAGCCGTTAAAGGCGCCCAAGAAGAAGGGAGCCGAGTTCGAGGACGAGGATGACGCGGCGTACAAGGCCAAGCAAAAGGCAGACGCTGCCGCCCGCAAGGAGCTGGCGGCCAAGGCGTCCAAGGGCGGCCCTCTCTCCGGCGGCGGAATTAAAAAGAGCGGCAAGAAATAGGCGACCCTAGCCCCCGGGCGGTACCACGCGAGCGGGCTGTTTTTGTTGTGCACGCGCGCCGCTGGGCAGCTCTAATAGCGTTTGTCGCGCCTTCAGACGTGACCCCCCGTCTCTCGTCGATTTAGCGCTGCGCCTAGATGCCCATACCACACCCCCTGGTCGTGCATTACGAGATGGCTCCTAAGCGGCAGGTAATGCAACAGGGCCTCAACCAAGGATCGATCGATATGTGCCATGCGTGATAGGTAGCAGCCAAGCTCTGTGTGCTGCGGAGGGAGACCCAACACTGCACGGTAGATTACCTGCGATATGAAAACCGTGAGATGGAATAGTAGCTAGGTGACTAAATGGAGTGGTCCTACAAAAATAAAATAGTTCTATTCTTCTCCTGCACCAATACCAACACAGCGCGATAGAGATAAGCGGCATCGCTGCGGCTGCGCCGCGTTTATGTATATGCACCCCCGCATCTGTATCATTTCACCAGCTGCACCACCAGCTGCATCGGGCCTGTGTACCGCTGATACTCGGGAACTGGGCGTCCGATATAAGTTGCGGCAACAATCCATGCGCGCAGTCAGTCGTATCAAGACGTTACAGAGAATGCTCAGTTCTACTTCCAAGCGTGTGCTGCCGGTAGGCATGCCCAACTTCCGTCCCACGGCGCAGCAGATCTCTGAGAAAACAGAGGCTGCTATTGCTAAGTCTAGAGCAGCTCTCGACGCCATTAGTGCCGAGCCGAAAGCGACCTTCCAAACGATCGTGGTTCCTTACGCCGATGCCGAAAACGAGCTCTTGAACTCTCAGACTGTTTTGGAGTTCTACGGCAACGTTTCACCCGACAAGGACGTGCGAGATGCCTCTAACGCTAGTGAAGAGAAGCTACTCAACTACTGTGTGGAGGTTGGCATGCGTGCCGACATCTTCCAGCAGTTCAAAAAGGTCGAGAAGAGCTTGGATGCAAGTGACCTGAGTGCTGTCGACCAGCGCTACTTCAAGAAAGTGCTTGATGATATGCGTCGGAACGGCCTAGATCTCACGGTCGAGGACCGCGACAAGCTGCGACGCCTCAAAATGGATCTGCAGCGTAATGAGTTGGAGTATAGAAATAACCTGGCGTCCAATACGTCGTTCTTGTTGTTCTCCAAGGAGGAACTGGCGGGTCTCTCCGAGAATGTGCTCAAGCGGTTCGAACTGGTGGACGGGAAATACAAGGTTACTTTCAAAGTGCCGCATACGGGGCCCATAAGTCAGTTCTGCAGCGTTGCAGAGACTCGTAAAAAGGTGTATGTTGCCCACCAGAACATGGAGCCGGGAAATGTGCCTCTGTTCAAACGCGCTTTGGAACTTCGCAGCCAGATTGCTGCTCTCCTTGGGTACAAGACATTCGCTCATTATGTTTTGGAAGCACGCGTGGCCAAAGAACCTGAAGCGGTCGAACGTTTTTTGAACAAGTTGCTTGACGAGGCTCGTCCTCTTGGGCGCAATGCCCGGAAAACTCAGCTCGAATATAAGCGCAAGGAGCAGCCTGATGCAGAGGAAATCCACCCATGGGACGCGCCGTACTATCAAAGCCAGGTAGTGAAGGAAAGGTTTAATCTCGAGCCGGAAAAGTTTGCCGAATATTTTGAGATGGAAAATACTCTCAAGGCCATGATGGAAACCTTTGAGACCCTGTTCAGTATAAAATTTGAAAGCGTTGAGGCCACCCACGACCAAAAGTGGCATCCGGATGTAAAGACATACGCTATCTACGAGAATGTGCCTGAAGGCGACCACGATGACTTTCTTGGTTACCTTTACCTCGACCTATTCCCGCGAGACAACAAGTACAACCACTTTGCCAATTTTACGCTGCTTAATGCCTATACCAAACCCGACGGTGAAAAGTCGTACCCCCTGACGGCTCTGGTCTGCAACTTTCCCAAGCCTAGCGCCGAGCAACCGAGCCTGCTCTTGCACGGCAATATAAAAACTCTTTTCCATGAATTGGGCCATGGAATACACGCGATTGTGGGCCAGACCAAGTATGTCCGGTTTTCTGGCACAAGGGTGCAATGGGATTTTGTGGAGACGCCGTCACAGATGCTAGAAAACTGGATTTGGGACAAGGACCAGCTTGTGCGATTCTCCAAGCACTATGCCACTGGTGAGCAACTTGATAAAGACCTTGCGGCTAGAATCGCTGTGTCTCGATCGGCTGATATGCCCACGATGGTGCTCCAACATGTGGCGCTAGCAATGTTTGATATATGGGCTCACACAAAGCCATCAAATGAGTTTGACGCCGACTCAACATGGAATAACTTGCACGAAGACGTGCTGCTGCTGAGCATGGCGGGCAAGTGCCCCGGCTACAGCAGAATCGGCCACTGGATGAACGGATACGAGGCCAGTTACTATGGGTACAAGTGGGCGGAGGTCTATTCCATGGATCTGTGGGCGACCTTATTTGAGAAGAATCCGTTGGACTCCACTGCAGGAGCCAGGTACAGGCAGAAAGTGCTGAACTATGCCGGATCAGAGGATGCCAAAGTGCTGCTGAAAGACGCGCTTGGTCGCGAGCCGTCGATCGATCCGTTCTTGGCAAAACTTCGGGGCTAGGCAGCGCTATCGCAAACAATACGGAGGCAGATAGGTTTGTGGCCTATTGGCTGCTGGTGAGCTTTGAAGAATTACATAGCATCGTAGCGGGCTGGCGGAACACTGGTGCCCGCGACCAGATACACAAGGCCCACCTGTGGCTCGGGCCACACTAGGACACCAAGTAGTCGCTGAATAAATAAACGTTTATGTTACGTCAATCGTATACAAATGCATGCGCCGCAGCACTAGCGGCCGCACCCATACTTTCGTTGTGCCCACTTACACGTACGCGCTGCGGTCCGGCCGCCTGAATAGCAAGCAGTTGCTTAGCAGTCAGGTTGCGTGTGCCTTCGAGGCCTCGCTGCACGTAGTACTTGAGCGACTCCTGGGCGGCCGCGTACGAAGGTGGCTCTTCCACATGGTATCCGGGAACCATGAAATGCCGCAGTTCGTGTTCGAGGCGAATGCTGGCGAGCGCATTGACCAGGCGCTGCGCGCCCTGCATATTCGCAAATTTGATGGCCACCAACCGTTCGTCCAGGTAGGCGACAAAGTACCAGACTCCATCCCCATCGGCCACCCGGCGGAACATGGAGATCCTCCCTACGAAAACACTCCACCCGATGTCTTGCTCGCGTTCTGGCACAAATACCAGACGCTCACTGGTTAGATAAACTTTACCACGCACAGAGTCCGCAGTGAGGTGCATGGTGTCGCTCTCGAGTGGGGTGGTGACATTCTCAGGGAGGACATGGCCCCGAGAAGAGCACAGTGGGCAGGCAAGCTGGGCTTCTCGGCGGAGATGGGCTAGCCACCGTGACGGGACGTACTCGGCGTGCCTCCGGCCAAAGTCCTCTAGTAAAATCTCATGTGGAAGCAGCTGCGGAGCTCTTCCACCAAAGCCTATGATAGGCAAAGGCGGGATTGAAGGGGACGATTGCCGTGTGATATGCATCAAATGGTACCCAAAAAAGTGTGATACACACGTTAGCGACTGATCCACTCTTGCACTCGACCGGTTTCAACGCGTGGCGTATACTTCAGGGCCGGGCTCAGGGCCACAGTTGCCAGGCAGTGCCAAGACAGTGTTCTCCTGTGACGAAACCCTAGGGCACCTTCCAGCAAATGGGGGTAAGAAGGTACGAATGCAACACCTTGATATGTGCGTCAGATCCGCGAGCAAGACACTGAGGCCGAAGTGTGCTCAGTATCCCCCGCATGGGAACCAGCTTTTCAAATAAAGCCTGAGACACAGGGCAGGGTCAGGGTTTGGAGCTCGTGGGGGTGCATGAGACGAGATAGCACGAGGTTCCTAGTGCATAGCCTTCTGCAGCCCGTTCCGGGGCAATGAGAGGTTTCTTCACCAACATATCACGAGCCTTAGCTCAGTATAATAATTAATTTTGACGCGGGTGATCCAAACTCAGCGGTGCGTAGCTGATACAGACTAGACAAGGCAAATCAGGACAGTAAGGATATCATGGCACCTACTCGGGATTGTTCAAATTAATCAATAACTGGGACAAGAATCGCTTTGTAGACGCATCACTACGCAGTGCGGCTGAGAACGTACCGTCCCGTAGAGGTTCCGGTAGAATCTGGCGCAGCGACTCGCGGGCCCTTGCATCGTCACTCAGCCTTAGGTAACAGGTCACCACGTGCTTAAGCAGACGCGAGCTCGGCTGCGGTGAGGCCACGAGTTGCTGTACTACCGACGCAAGCACGGCGCTCACGGCAAAAAAGCGCTCGTAAGTCTGGCAGACGTATGTCAACCCCATGTCGTCCATAATGATGCGCTGAACGATAAAGATAGCGACGGTCTTGGACAACTCCGAGCCAGTCTCGATGATCCGCAGACACAAAGGGATAATCTCCGTAGAGAGCAGAAAGTTGATAACCTCACGCGAGTCATTTTTCACCAGGGCGCCAATAACGCCCAGAGAGGTGAGGCGCAGGTATTCAAAGGCGCGGGTCTTAGAAGTTGTATTCAAGAAAGGGTAGAGGAATAGCGGGAAGTGGGCCTTCAAGAACAGCGGACGTGTAGCATCGTGACTAGCTACGCACTGTAGCAACGCGAGGGCGTTGCAGACCCTGTTGGACATGGGCATGGTCAGTTGCGGCGGGGACAGCAGGGGATATACATTAATGATCTCCTGAAGCAGTACCGTAGTTACCCCGAATGAATGCCACAGAACGAGAGCAAGTTCATCGTACTGTTCGCGCTTTTTGCCAAGCTCTAGTAGTGCCTGGTCACGGTTGGTATTGCTAATGAGGTCGATCACCCATTCGTAGACTCCGCCATTCGCTAGCGACTGCAACTGCGCAGATGCGGCCTCGGGAGTTTGCGCTACCGCTGCAGCCTGTGCAGCTTCCGCTAGCTGGGCTGGCCGGGGCGGCCCACGCGCGTCTCCAGGCGCCGCGCCAGCGCCGAAGTTACTGGAGGCGTAGCCGGGGAAGCCTCCCACTGTGTGGGAGCTGGGCGCTAGGTCGGAAAAGAGAGAATTGAGACTGTTACTTCCGCCCTGCTGGGTCTGCCACGGCTGAGAGTGGAGTTCAGCCATGCGTGCAATGAAGTAGGACAGAAAAGCTCGTTAAAAGGACAAGACAATGAGGGCTTGAGACATGGTTAGTAATCGAGACGGCCACTGGTTGGCAACCCAACCAACCAATGCTCCAGCTTCGGCTCTATGGCTGGGTCACATCTGCGAGATAGGAGCTACAATTTTTCACATGGCAATGGCCAGTTCTCTGGGAGCCCACTATGTACCAAATACCTCGTAGCAATGTAAGAGTCCCCACCTTGATACTTCTTCTTCAACAATTTCTTAATTGCTTTCATCGCGAGGTCAGGTGCTCTAGACAGCATGGCGAAGGTCTGCTTTTGGCTAACGAATGCCCATATTGTACATGGGGTTGCACGCTGTCCTGAATGATAATCTGAGCTGCCGTGCAACTTATTTCCGCATTCGTCTGGATACCCGCAGATCATCGTGCTGCATGCTGTCAGGTGACAGGCATGAGAACGCAGGGGGCATCGCCGAGGGAGCGCGCGGACTAACTCGCTAATGGGCTGATGAGTATTCGATTTTTTGCGCGCGTACTCAGCTATATTCGCCCACGGAGGGCCGCCGCTAACCCCCTTTCTCTGGTACTTTGCTCGGCAACAGCTTACTGTGATTCAGTTCTATTTCGGATGGTATAGGCTGCAGCGCTTTGACGCTTTGACCTGCTTTCGTGCATACACCTGGGTTCTGCATGCGTGCCTGCATGCCAGCGGCCTACCATGCCGGGCATGGCGTCAGTTCCAGAAATCCCTAGCCAGAGAAACAGGTAAACACGGCACAAAATATCTCGGATTGGCGACGTCAAAGCGATCATTGCACCAACAAGGTCGCTGTGTATCCCGGCAGACGTGGCAAAAGCTGTCCTTTAGCCTGCCTTAGCGACCCACTGAAATGAGTTAGTGGTATGGCTTAATCTGTAGGCAATAGCGCGTTGCCCCGGTGCCTCCCGGGCTGCAGCTGATAGTTCAAGATGCACGAGCGTAGCCATTTTCGCGTAATAAAGTAAACTAACTGTCCGGGAGTGCTATCAAGTCCCGCTATTCGCTGTAGACTCGTTGAGACAGACCAGGCCCTGTAAATGAGCGGCAGCAACTGGCATCCAACAGCCACGCAAGCCGCAAGAGCGGCCATCGAAGATTCCGATCTCGTTTCAGTAGCCCCTCTTATACCAACTGGTGTGGGCTGAGCGCCCTGGGCTAGCCTCAGGCACATCAACTGCCCCCCGAGGGTCCAAAGCTCTGGATCGTCGAGTGCCAGCGCTGAGCAGCACGCGAGACCCTGAACCCTGCATTGCATGCGCGTGCAAGCCTGGCAATAAGGCCTACTGCTACTTCTCACATGCGCAGCCAGGCAGAAGCAGGGTTGGGGTGGCGTACAGGCTGAGGAATCAACGCAAGCATATAAATACGGAGTGCCCACGGGCTAAATCGCTCTTTTCTGCATCCAAGCACTCCAAGCACAGGCAGCAATAATGAGTGACGCCATTGGCAAGAAGATTGATACCGAGACTAAGGATCTCAAGACCGGCGCCGGCAAGTACGAGAAGGAAGCCGGCGATGAGTTCGACAAGCTGACCAAGGGCGCCGAGGACAAACTGCCCGATTCGGTCAAGAAACAGGCGTCGTCGCAGACGGATAACGCCAAGAAACAAATCGACGGGGCCGGCAAGACCGTCGACTCGCACATCGACGACGGCGGCAAGTATGCAAAGAAGCAAGTCGACGGCGTTTCCGATAAGAGCGGCCTGTCCAAGTTCAAGGACAAGCTCAAGAAGATCTTCTAGGCCTGCCGACGCAGGTGAATTGCGCTCGAGTCCGCTAGTCCTTCTAGTTAATTAATTATGTAGCCTTATCATCTGGACACACGTGTACCCACCCACTGGTATCGAAGGCTGCTAGCCGCGGGGCTTGTTCTTCTGGCGTCATTTCCGTTGCTGCAGAGTGCTACGCGCAGGCAACAGGAGGTGGCCCCGAGCACCGGATCAAGCTGCCGGCCCTAGCCCCGTCGCGTGACCGGCCCCGAGTTCCTGATATCGCCGCCGCGCGGCTGCATGGACGGTCCAATTGCTTCTCTTAAGCAAAACGAGAGCGATAAGAACCCTGTACGCAAAACTTACGCAGGCCCCCAATGGCCTTCAATTCGCGTGCTTTTGTACTATCAGGTCTCACGATTCGCTCCAGGGATGGAATGCTCCCGTGAGCTGCATGGGCGCCCACCTCGAGCAAAAGCAATTAATCCGTACGTTGGGGAGGGGCGGTCAGCTGATGGCGGGCTGAGATTCGTGGATTCGAGGTGCGCAGGCTCTGGCCAAGTCCGCGAGGCCAGGCATCGGCAACAATTGCAATTGCCTACTTTGACTTTCCGTTCTTGTGCGTGTAAGAGATTCAGATGCATGGCACGCTTTGGAGTCCCGGACGTATCATGCACCTCTCAAACACAACTAAAACGTCAGCTAACCAAACAGCTGAGGCCGGGCCATACCCCCGAGATCCCCCTTATATTTCCGCTGCTCCGCGAAATGCCCACGCGGAACGCCTGTCTGTATGCGTGGACTCGGCTGACTGACGACTAGTAATTGCGTTCCTTGGATGGAATGCTACGCCCTCTCGCTTTTCGGCCATGGCTATTCGGTACCCTCAACCGCACCTCTGCCATAAGCTGGTACGCTCGCTATGCCGTTCGCATTACATGTCGGCTAGGTGGTGGCTGCATGCATATACTCGCAGCAAAGGTATGAGTGGCAGCACTCGACAAGAAGGCTCCAGCCAGGAATTCAGGTAACTTGTACTATTTTCGCTGACGGTCAGCCTTTTGTCCCATGCACTGTGTCTATTTCAGTTTTCCGGAATAGTCCAAGGGGAAGGTGCGGCCGCGACTGAGTTGGGTGCTTTTACACCCCAGGCGGGTTACAGGGACCCAAAGTACCCATCATTAAAGAATTACGCACCCGAGCTGATGAGCCGGCTACTTGAACATTGCGCTTTACAATTTCCGTGGGCTTCATGCTCACGGTATGCAGATGCCCGGAATGGGCCGTTACCGCATTGGGAATGCGGGTGTGCACAGCTCTAGGCTATGAATATGTTGGTCAGCGAGAATTGGTGCCTTGGCCTCGCCAAGTTGTTTTAGCATACACACCGTCCAGTTTGTAAGCTCTTGCACTATAATTGTTAGTATTATATCAGGGATATCCTTAGAAAGTCCGTTCATTTGACACCACTGCCTCGGGCTCAGCCTAACCTAAAGTCGCTTACAGCTGCTCGCTGTTCGGCTGGGACCAGGCGTTGCCCTTCTAGCGGCACCGGCGGCACCCGGCTGGGGCAGTCCCAGCCTGGCAGGGTGGTGAGTAACTGAGCCCGGACTGGCTGGGCGCACGCCCCCACCTACCGCCCGGACACGGCGCCCCCTGCTGACCAAATGGGGACGTATCCCCTTTTGTGGTGGGCAATGCTTCTGCCTCCTATCCCTTCTTCCACTCACTTTTTCTGGTCCGCTTTGAGCCAGCTTTGAAACAGCTGGTTTCGGAGCGCATTCCAAGAAAGCGCAGATATCAACATGAGTACCACACTCCGTAATAACGATATGCGCATTGGACGCAAATACCGGGTGGGCCGGCGCATTGGCAGTGGGTCGTTCGGCGATATTTACCTGGGCGTGAATGTGATATCCGGCGAAGAGGTGGCCATCAAGCTGGAGTCGACCACGGCGCGGCATCCGCAGCTCGACTATGAGGCCCGGGTCTATAAAGCCTTGTCGGGCGGCATTGGCATTCCATATGTGCGGTGGTATGGCACGGAGTCGGATTATAACGCCTTGGTCATGGACTTGCTGGGTCCCAGCTTGGAAGATCTGTTTAACTTCTGCAACCGAAAATTTACCTACAAAACTGTTCTTCTGCTCGCCGATCAACTGCTGTGTAGGCTCGAGTTCATCCACGCGCGGTCATTCATCCACCGCGATATCAAGCCCGACAACTTTTTAATGGGCATTGGACGGCGCGGGAACCAAGTGAATGTCATTGACTTTGGTCTAGCAAAGAAGTTTCGCGACCCGCGCACGCATCTGCACATCCCGTATCGGGAGAACAAGAACCTAACCGGCACTGCGCGCTATGCTTCGGTTAACACGCACCTGGGGATCGAGCAAAGTCGGCGCGACGATCTTGAGTCGCTAGCCTACGTCCTGATTTATTTCATTCGCGGAGGGTTGCCTTGGCAGGGACTAAAGGCGCACACCAAGCGCCAAAAATACGAGCGCATTATGGAGCGCAAGCTTTGCACAAGTCCCGAGTCCTTGTGCCGGGGGCTGCCGCGGGAGTTCCAGATCTTTTTGGGCTACGCACGCACCCTGCGGTTTGATGATAAGCCGGACTATATTTATTTACGACGCATTTTGCGCGACCTGTTTATTCGCCAGGGTTACCAGTACGACTACATCTTTGACTGGACGTACTATAAGCGAGACATTCCCCGGGATGCCGATAAGCTGGAAACTCAAATCCAGGGCCAGGCCAAGGCACAGCTCGGCCCCAGCCCCGGCCCTGGCCCGCTTGAGGGTGGCAAGGATCGCGACGCTGCTGAGACGCACACCAGCCAAGCCGGACAGCTAAGTCAGGCGGCGGGTGCTGTGAACGGCGCTGATAATCTTGGCGGCAACCCGGGCACGCCAGCTACCCCCGCGCAACAGACGACGGCCACCGCTGGTAGCGCTCCGACCAACGGAGCGGGCCACACCTATGGCCACTGGTACAATGGCGATGGTAACGGAAACGGTACGGCGGCCAACAATGCCGGCGATGCTCTCACGGCGGCGCAGCGGGCACCCGTGGACATGACAAGCGACGGGTACGTGATCCCGCGGGCCGCGCAGCAGAGGCGCGGCGGGGGCGAAGAGCCCTGGATCTAGTTCCGTGTAGTCTGCACTCTGCGCCTTTTGTTGCCGCTGGGCCAGCTGCACCACCGCGTGCCCGCCTGTACGCGATCCGGCGCGACATGCCCTGGACTTCCCTGCTGGACTCAGGATACTCAAGCTGTGGGGCCGTGGGTGGTGTCAGCCGTTGTTGCGTTGTAAGTGTGTTACTGCCGTAGATAAGTAAATATTAGCATATGAGGATGATCGCCGGAGGGTTGGCACTACTGGCGAAGGGGTGAGGGTGCTTATGGCGAATTTGCCCGGTCCTGTGCTGAGCGCTGACCCGGGATTGGGTACGTCTATTGGTCGTTTACCGGTCTAATTAAATACGTTTTCCTGCTATTGCACGGGGAGAGAGGTCGAGCGTCCGCGCGCGGTAGCTCGGCCCGCTTAGCAGGTGTGCTCGTTGAGTGCTGGCGTCTCGAGCGCCTCGATGGCTTGGCTCGTCTTGCTGGCCTCTTTGGCTTCGATCGCATCAAGTTGCGGCGGCGCAACCGAACCAAGCAGGACGCCGCCCTGACTGTGCAGCCGCGACATGCTCACCCGCGTGACGCAGCCGGCAGGCGAGTAGATGTTGCAGCCGACCGCGGAGGCAAAGGGCGGCGTGTAGAGGTGCAGCGACACGGCGTAGTCACTGCCCGGGTTGTCCATGCGGTGTAGGCCGATGGTGTCCGACATGTAGGACGTCTCGTTGAGTGTGTAGTCGGTCACGCGCCGCTCGCTCATGTTCCGGTCGTAGAGGGTCTCGCGCAGCGTGCCCGCGAGCACCTTGACGATGCAGTGGGCGTTGGCATGGTCGTGGATGGCCGAGCCGCGGCCGGGGTTCCACACGAGGATGAGCAGATTGGCTTTGCGGTTAATGTCGTCCACACCATTGCGCGTATAGGCGACGGCGTGGTCGGCGAGCGCGTAGTGTGCCCAATCGGCGCGGTTGGCAGCGTCGTACGAGCTGATCCGCCGCATGAGGTGGCCCACGTCGACCTCCGCCGAGTCCAGCCCCGATGTCGGGCCCAGAATGGCCTTGATGTCGGCAACCAGCTCGTCGAACGCCGACGGGCCCGGCGCGAAGCCGGACGAGCCGTCAGAAAAGCTCGAGGCTGCGCTGCCCGCCGGGCTGGCCGGACTGGTGCCGCTGGACAGGCTGGTCAGGTCGGCAGCCGCCAGGGGGGAGGGTGAAGGTTTCGGCTCAATGGTGACTGGGCTGCCGCGCGCCTTCGCTGTCTGGTCACAGCGATCGACCAACGGCCGCACCATTGGCAGGCCGTGCTCGTGCGCAGGGCGCCCTGCAGCGGGCTGCATTATCGGACTCATGTTCCCACTGCGTTCTGCGAGACCTGGCTGCTCAGCTGCAATTTCGCCCAAAGTCCCGTGAGGTGGTGTGCTCAGGTCGGAATGAGGGACACGGCTTCAGGGCTGATGTGTCTGTATTATATATACCACCCCCAAGTGAGAGCCCCGCGCGGCTGACTCCGGCGCGCCCTAGCCCGACTGACTCGGGACAGCCGCAAGGCATGGCTGGTCGCATAGACTTCGATGTCCATGCAAGCGACGAGCATCGACAGCCATAATTTCAAGTGTATAGGATATACAGCGAGCGGAGACGTAACTCGAGCAATTTTGTTTTTCTTTTTTGGTGAAGCGTGCCGTTATAACCGCCCAATCGCATACTTTTCTGGGCCCCTGTCTGAGTCCACAAAGGTTGGTTCAGGCGGCACGCAGATGATGCTGTAGCCAGCTACTATATGCGCTATAAAATATTATACCCAACCTTTGATATTCCTCTTTTGTGTGTGTGTGTGTGTGTGTGTGTGTTTATTTCTTCTTCTTTTTGCTGCAGCAGCAGCAGCAGTTGTTGTTGGTGTTGTTGTTGTTGTTGTTGTTGTTGTTGTTGTTGTTGTTGTTGTTGTTGTTGTT
>JAKTUW010000056.1:0-51273 GCA_030556915.1 Wickerhamiella qilinensis
CCGGCGGCGCAGGTGCCGCGGCGGCAGCCGCCGCCGGCCCGCCTAACGGCAACCACGCGGCGCCGCAGTCACAGAGCCTGCTGTTCGGCGACTCGGCCTTCTCTGAGCGCGTGCTCCGGCTCGTGCCCGACGACGAGCCGGGCATCACGCCGGCCGACGTGGCCCTCCAGCTGGGCACCGATGCCACGTCGGTGGAAAACGCCCTCAACGTGCTCGAGGAAAACTCCAAGATCTGGAAGTCCGGCTTCGACAACTATGTGCGGAGCACCTAGCCGCTCCAGCTGCCACAGTAGCAGTGCAGGCGCTAATAACACTCGCGTGCGTCATCTTCATCGGAACAAATGCAATTAAATGCGGAATTATATATAATAAGAATATGCTTGCCATAATTTGGCGGGGGAACGTGTGCGGGGAGGGAGTGTTCGCGTAATGTTGCCTCCGTGTTGTGCTCTCATACTCCGGCGGAAGGGTCTCGAGCTTATGCCGGAGCCGCCATGGCCGCGCGGTGCCCGCTCTCCGAGCCGTCCGACCCGCCCGCACCGCCGCTCCCGGGCTGCCCTTGGCTCGACTGGCTCGCGTCGTCGCCCAGCGACGTCGTCATGTAGTCCAGCACCTTCTGCAGGTCGCCTGCCATGATCAGCTCGCTGCCCGACGTCCGGTCCACCAGCTTCTCGCCCGCGTGTGTCAGGATTTCCGACTCAGCTTCCTCCATGTCGGCCGCCTCCGTCCCATGGCTCTGACGGTGCACCGCGGCTATCTGTCGCAGCCGCTTTTCGGTCGTCACGGCCAGTATTGCCTGCTCCACTGTATTCTCGGCATTGAACAGCCACACGTTTGTCTCGCGACCCTGCCCAATACGGTGCACACGGGAAATCGCTTGCAGCTCCAGTGCCGTATTTACTAATGGCTCGCACAAAATGACGTGGGTGGCATTGACCAGCGTGAGCCCAGCTGCGTTGGACTTCGCATGCAGCAAAAAGCACGCAATGTCCGGGTTCTTAATGAACTCGGGCGCTCCGTGCTTCGAGTCCACCGCCTGCATCATATTATCGGCGAAAGCCCGGTCGAGGATCCGCAGCATTGGCGCCCATTGTGAGAAAATCACCACTTGTGTCTTCGGGTTCTCGTTACGCAAGTGCATGACCAGGCGCACGATCATGTCCACTTTGACTCCGTAGCTCTTTTCCAGCTTTTCCTTGACAATAAGATTGTAAATGTCGTTCGAAACAGGATGATAGAGCTCCGAATGAGCAGAACGCGCTCGAGGCGCTTCTGGCGCATGCTCTGTCACCTCGCTGCTGCTCGTAAACGCAAACACATCCTTGGGGCCCAGCTTTCTTTTACAGAGTGGGCAGGACGTGTTGAACGCGAGCCATTGGGTTATGCACCCCGTACAAAACTTATGCCCACACAGCGTGAGAGACCCTTCCGTAAAGGCTTCGGAGCAAATCACACACAAATCGTCCTGACGACCGTTCACAAGACCACCGCTACCCTCTTGAACGCCCCGAGCACTAGGATCGCTTAGTTCAATTTCCTCAAGGTATCGGAGTTTGCTCCGATACTCGCTCGCCTGTTTTTTGTTCAATGTCACCGTTCTGCGCTTAAGCTGAATGAGATGGTCAACGTCGTGATCTCCAGTTTCAGGATCTACAACGCGATCAGACAGTGCTTGTAAATGCTTGTAATACTCTAGACGATTGTTGAAAATCTCGCGATATACTTGTTCTTGTTTTTCCCAAGCCGCGAGATCATTCTTCAGTCCCGAGTGTCTCCGTCTCAGAACAACGCCTTCATCTCGCCACATTCTAGTAGCAAGTGCATACGTGAGAGGCGCCATATCAAGGAATCGCCGATGTAGTTCGATAAACTTAGCCATAAACTCTTTCCTGACATCGCTCCACGGTTCAGTTTCCTCTCTTGGCGGGGTAGGATACCGCGAACTGTTAACAGCTGCCTGACGGTCTTTGATCAACAGCTGTAGGATATCCATTAGCACATAACCCTTTTCTTGTACGTCCAGCGAATCGGCATAAGCCTCTGTTTCAGCATCCGTTTCTTGGCTCAACAATGGCAACTTTAAAATGTGGACAAGCTCGTTTCGCAGCTCTTCCATCCATGCTGCCTGCTCATCCAGAAGAAAAGCGGGAAGAATATAGCTCGGCAGCTTGAGTCGACGCATTTTTGGCATGGTGATCTTTCCAACCATTTGAAGAACCCGTTTCTCAGAATCTGCTAACAGCTCAAGGCGAAGTCCTTCTGCCAAGTCATAGTATTTCTTCTCTTCCACAGCGTTGGCTTCGCGTACCGAGTCTTCAGGCTGTGTTCGCTCAGTCATGCGATAATATCCCGTACCAATAAAAAAGTAAGTTCGATGGAGAAGCTCCTGTAGAGCTCTTTGCCTGACTTTCAGATTCCTAGCTCTGGCTGCAGCATTGTCATAGGCAACATTCGTATCCAGTAGCGAGCTTTCAAGTTTTCTTATTTCCTGAGCAAGTTCGATAGCATCAACTTGTGCAGCGTCGGCCTTTCCGTCTACAAGCTCATCTTTGGCCCTCACCAGTGGTCCATGCTGCACACTCACAGGTAGCTCAGCCGCCTCTGGAGTTTCAGTGGTCTCTGTTGCTTCGCTATCTTCTCGCTTGGTCTCTTCAGGGGCCCCAGGCAACTCCCCGTGGTGAAAAATGTCTAGTTCTGTTTGTTTTTCGTATAGCTCCCGATCCAGATCCGTGGCCTGCTTTTCATAGTAGTCTCGGTCTTTGACTCTTTTATCGTGTTTTGTGACAACTATCTCAAGTGACTCTTCAAGTTCTTTGGCCACACTTTTCCATAAATCCAGAGCTGCCGGAAGCTTGTCGGCCTTGTCCAGAAGCTGGCCGAGCTCCAGGCGAGACGCCAGTAACGCACGAATACGGGATTCGTATTGTCCCTCGGCTTCATCGACTAATTTCGCTAGAATTTGTGCCAGCGTCAAAACTTGCTGTACAGACTCAAGCCCCTTGTTTTCCATGTAGCAACACGCTTGACGCAAACGAGTAAGCCATTTATTTATCTGCGCATCATCCATGCCATCCTGGTGAAACTTTCCCAGCACCTCAAAATAGTGATTCCTTTCAACTGCGCTGAGCTCCAAAGACACCAAGTTCCGGCTCTGTCTTGGCAGCGCCATCTGATCCACGACCATGGCTTTGGTATGCCTGATACCAGTGGTGGACACCGTCTGTTCAAAATCCCGCGGTGACGCGAGCATACGGGGCCAGCATGAAGGGTCTGCGTAAGGCTCTACATCCAAAAAATAAAGAATTCCGCGAAAGTCCGACATAGCTGATTTGATGGGCGTACCCGTCACACCCCAAGCATGAACGCGGGGAACAAGTCTGGCCACCGTGGCGGCGTTGCTAACTCCGGTATTCACCATCTGTACCTCGTCAAGCAGAACACGCCAAAACTGTACTTGAACCAGAGGAGATCGCAACTCCTCGACATCGGTACGTACCTTGCTGTACCGCGTGTTCTGCCGATGAGGATCAAAACGCGCTCTGTGGATCTCAGGAGCAATGGCTGTGTACGATACTAGCACAACGTCACAATCGAGCAACTCACCCACGCTTGTAGAAGCTCCATGTGCACTTTTTGCCTTATAGTCAATCACTTTGAGAGAGGGAGCGTGGCTCGCCAGCTCATTTCTCCACTGGTAAAGGATCACTGAAGGGGCAATGATCAGTGTGGCTCGAGACTTGAACACGGGCAGCTTTGTCACTGGATCCACGGTGGAAGGCTTGAGTGTGGAAATTGGCGGCCGAGGGTTCATCAAAATCACCGAGATCATCTCAAGAGACTTTCCCAAGCCCATCTCTTCTGCTAGTAGGCCGTGGCCACAATATTCGCCGTCAACAAACTTGCTATCTGGCTCAGGTTCGTCATCTCTGATCCAGAATCTATAAGGGTTGACCCAGAGCCTCTTACCTTCAGCAGACTCAAACTGTGTCCATCCCAGTGAGGGCGCCACCACGCCGTCCCTAATAGCCGGGTCGAGTGTCACGACTTCGTTTGTATCTTGATCGACATCTTTTCCCTCTCGCCTCAAGCACCACCGGACAGACTCCGACTGGAAAGGCAGCAGCGACGCTGCCACTCCAGGAGGAAATATTTGGTTACTGGGAAGAGACTTTGATTGTGTCAAAAGGCCAAGGAGATTTTCAACTGTAGCTTCTTCCGATGCACTTGGATCTGCCAGCACCGGGTCGTTCAGAAGCTTGCCGAACAAGGCAAAAATTGTGTTGGCACCAGAGTTCAAGCTGCCCGGGACCACCGGTCCATAATTGCGAGCAAGAAAAGCCGAATAGCTCAAGGCAAGCTGACAACCTGCTTCATTCACAAGAATGGAGAATTCCGGCCCCAGAACCTGCACAAGTGGAAACTTGAGCTTTTTGGCTGCGAGCACAAGCCCCAGGTCTCTGACTTCATCAGCTGACAGGCTAAATTTCGCCAATACAGGCTTAGAACGAGTCGCACTGGTTTTAAGCTTACGCTTCTTCGCTTGCGGTGGCGCCACTTGTGGTCCAATTTTTGGGGGAGCGAGAACCTGTACGTCCTGGCCGGTAATGGCCAGCGCCACTGGAAACCGCACCGAAGCGGGCCCAACATCCACCGGGACACTGAATAATGGAGACTCAAAACTTTGGACAACGACGGGCAGCCATTCTGTTCCTGGAGATTTGCTTAGCCCATCTAATGGATCAGAAACTGATGTGTAGTAGGCCAAGCATTGTCTGATCAGGTCTAGCTGTGTCGCATCGAAGTCCATGGAGCACGCTAAGATGACGGCATCCGTCTATTGCGATGTCGCTTATCGCGCATGTCCTTACTAAGGTCAGATGCTTGTGGCGCCGATGCGGCGAGCAGGCACATTGGACGATGCGTGGCCATCCCAGCCGGCGACGGCACCCCCTGCCCAGGGCCCATCATCGCGGGAACGACAGGGCACTCGGCTCGTCGCGCAAACGTAGGAGCTCAAGCGACATTTGCTGGATTCTACTCCGCGACTCTGTTAGTTACCCCTGCTACCTCGAATATACAAGCACTCGCCTACTTCTACCTAAATATGGAATAATGGAAGGACGGCCGTAGCTGCACAAAGCCGCTACTTTTGCCGGTCTTCTTTTTTGGCATTGGCCGCAGCCTGCTTTGCCCGCATGATCTCGGCGTGTGTTTCCATGCGCTGGCGCGGGTCGCCTTCTTCCTTGTGCTTCGACTGTCCCTGCTTCTTGAGGTTTTTTTGGCGGGCCAATTCGCGCTGGTTTCCTCGCGTCATCTTCCTACAGCCAGCCGGTCACGGTCAGTCCTGTGCGAAGCCTCGAGGCTCAAAAGTGGGAGAAAAGGTATAATGCGAGGATGGGCGTGCCCCCGTGCTGGTATTTGGGAGCCGCACCGACCCGGCAGCTCGCGCGCGCTTGGGAGACCACTGCGCCTGATCCGCTGCTCACCTCAGCTACGTCCGTCACCCCGCGCACATTACCGAACAATGTCGGACAAAGAGAAGATCAAGCAGGCGCGCAAAAAGCTCGAACAATTGAAAAAGAAGAAGGCAGCGAGTGCCAGCAAAGATACTGCCGCCAAGGATGACGAGAAGGAGGTCTCCCCGCCCGCGTCGGCTACTGAAATAGATGCCGGGGTGGACAAACCGGCCAACACGAACATCAACGCGGGCGAGCTAGGTGGCAATGCCGAAGAAAATGTGGAGAGCAAGTCCAAAGATGACCCAAGCGGTGCGACCAAGGGTGCTGGCAGCCCATTGAGTAATGAAGCAGGCAGTGGGGACGGCATCAAAGAAGACGGCGGAGCCGAGTCTCCTGCGGCGGCAAGCGAGTTAGAAACTAAGGTGGTTGCGCCGGCCGCTGTGGAAAAAGAAAAAGACAACGAGCGCAAGGAGACCCCCAAGGCTGCCGATACTGGCGAGCGTAAAGATGCTCAGTTGCCCAGCCCCGGTGCCAAATCCAAGTCCACCAAGACTGGGGCCAGAGAGGGCGATAATTCTGAGAAAAAGGCAAGCGCAAGTGCTCAAACTGACGTTCCCCAGGCACCTACCGGTGGAGAAACTCCGGCTCAAGACATTGAGCCCAAAAGGGACTCAGAAAAGGTACCTGCTGTAAAGTCCGGGTCGAATTCGAAGTCGGAAGATGAGGCAAATCCCGAGCGCCTGTCGAAATCGCAGCCTATCGACGCACAAGCTAAGACACGGTCTTCTGATGTGGAGCCGTCCGACGCCGAAGCGGCCGAGACAAAACCTGCACAACAGACTGCTGCGCCGATGGCTGAGACAAAACCTGCCGAGGCAGGCTCAGCCAAGGTGGAACCCAAAGCGGCTACGCAGACGCAGGCAGAGTCCCAGGCAGAAGTAGAGAATGACGGTAAGGACAAGCTAGCAACGGAATTGCAGGAGCAAGCGCATGGCGCAGCGGCATCGCCAGCTCAGCCTGCCGCCCTTCCGGCCAGAGCGCAGGGCAAGGCGCTGCGGTCGCCGTTTGAGCTTCGCACCGAGCCCGCGTCCACGGCTGTAGATCTCGCCGCGCAGCTCGCTGAGTCGCGCGAAGAGAATGATGCGCTTCGGGAGAAGATCCGCGTGCTGGAGAACCGCGTGCGGGCGCTGGAGACGGAGAACGCCGGGCTGCGTGCGCACGAGTCGGAGGTGTCGCTGTCGCCGGGGCTAGACGCGGCGTCTGGCTCGTTCCTGGGCTCGGACCTGTACTCAGAGTCGGACAAAGTCGGCGACATTCGCTCGCAAATGGAGCAGTGGGCGGGCTACCAGGTCGACATGCGGCGCTGGCGCACCGTCGGAATCGGGCCCAAGCTGACGGTGTAGGCGCGCGGCAGCGCAGCGCCCTGGCACATGTGACGGCTTATGGGGCTCGTCAGTATATCTAAATGTACAGCGCCGGCGGGCCAGCGCAAGTTTCTATATACATATGGATGCGAATGTTTGATGTACATGTTTGGCGCGCATGTTCGGCGCTCACGTTGGCGCGCGCGCCCGGCTCACGAAGACGCACGGCACAGAATCTCGCCGCCGAGGTGCCGGCGCACGGCGTCCTGAATCTCGACGACCGAGGCGTGCTTGTCGGCAATACGCACAAACATGACCTCGCCGAGCGCGAGCGGGCGCACCTTGCCGAACGGGCGGCCGGCGACCAGCCCGGCCAGGTCGGCCTGGCCAGCAAACACTCGCCGGTTTGGGTGCGACACGAGGTGCATGTTGGCCAGCACGGGCTTGAAGTCGCGGTACTTGAGGCCCAGCCACAGGCGCCGCGTGGCGACGTTGTCGTACGTCGTGGGCGTATATGTCTTGTCGGGGCCCTGCAGGTCGCCGCGCTGCACAGACGACAAAAAGCCCTCCTTGTACAGGCCCAGCGCGACCTGTAGATGCAGTTTTGTCATGGGAATCGACGTCAGCGGCCGCTGGATCCGCGACACGTTCTGGATGTGGGCGCAGACATGGGCCAGGTTGACCAGGCTCATGGTTGCTGCGCTAGTGCTGCAAAGAGAGGGAGCGCCCGGGCTTCGGAGGGCGGGATCTCTGGCGTCTTTGGGTGAGCCGTGACGCAAGGTGTCGTGAAGCTGGAGCTGTCGATTATGCGAACTTTGGGATTTGGGATTTTTCACTTGTCCGGCTGTTCGCAGCGCTCCCAGCCCGCCCCGAGCCAGTCAGCAACCCTCGCGTCTGACCTAAGGACCGGGACCCAGCTCACCTACCTGTCAGCTCCAGCCAGCGCCAAGCACGCTCCAAACCAGGGCAGCACAATACCTGCAGCAGCAAAAGCAACACAAGCAAACACAAGCAAACACTAGCTAAAGGCTCAGTTGCAGCGATGGCACACGTTTCTCTCCGGCTTTTTTTCCTGTCGCGCCTGGCGCCCGCTGCGCGCCGCGCCGCGCTAGTTCGCGCACCGGCGGCCGTCCACCCGCTGGCCGGGTCCAGCAGCCGGTTGCGCGGCCAGCTGAGTGCCCGGCTCTATTCGACCGGGCCGCCAGGCTCGCCCGGCCCGGCTGGGTCTTCTGGATCTCCTAATTCTCCTGGCCCGGCTCGCCCGGCCGATCCGGCTGGCTCAGCCGGCTCCGGCCCGTCCGGTGCGTCCGGCTCGCCCGGCCCCGAGAACAAGCCGCCCCAGTTCCGCTACTTTGTGCTCATTGCCCTGCTCGGCTCGGCGGCCTTCGCCATCGGCCTGCGCTACAGCAACGATAAGGGCAAGAACGAGTTCTCTGAGCAGGCCTACGAGGCGATCAAGCGCGGGCCGTCCCAGACCGAGCCGGCGTTCTCGAAGGACGAGGCGTTTGTCGTGTTCGTACTGGGCGGCCCCGGCTCCGGCAAGGGCACGCAATGTGCCAACATTGTGCGCGACTACGACTTTGTACACCTGAGCGCGGGCGACCTGCTGCGGGCCGAGCAGAGCCGCGCCGGCTCCGAGTACGGCGAACTAATTGCCAGCTACATCAAGTCGGGTCAGATCGTGCCGCAGGAAATCACAATCGCGCTACTCAAGTCCGCGATGCAGGATGCGCTGGCCCAGGGCAAGCACCACTTCCTCATCGACGGCTTCCCCCGCATGATGGACCAGGCGCTGACCTTCGAGGACACCATCGTGCCCTCGCGCTTCACGCTGTTCTTCGAGTGCCCCGAGGCTGTCATGCTCGAGCGCCTGCTCAAGCGCGGCGAGACGTCCGGCCGCGCCGATGACAACATCGAGTCCATCAAGAAGCGCTTCCAGGTGTATTTGCACGACAGCATGCCCGTCATCCAGTACTTCAACATTTCGGGTAAGGTGGCCAAGCTGTCGTGCGACCAGCCGCCCGCCGACGTGTACGAGAAAGTCCAGGCGACACTGGCCCAGCACGGCGTGACCAAGAACTAAGAACTAGCTTACTGGCAGAAGGACATGTATTCTCTCGTTTATGTAGATGAGACAAAAAATCATGCAAAAAGAAAATATTGGACTACGTTTACGGTCTTGCGACAACGGTGGCATTCGCGCTCTTAGACTTGGACGCGCACCGTGTCTAGTGGTACAATAAATATATGTAACATGGCGAATCATCCGCTTAGGTCGGGATGTTCCCGCCGTTGATGCCGGCGGTTCCGTTCACGTTCGCGCGCGGCAGCCCGGGCTGCGCGAATGTCGTAGGTCACATTACGCTGCTTGGCTAAACTCGCCAAGTGCTTCCGCACCTGGACCAGCGACATGCGTTCGCGGCTCCGCTTCTCGCCTGCACGGGACCGGTGCCCCCGAGAGTTCAAATGGTCGAGAAACTGGATGCTGTCTTTGAACGTTAAGTCGCACACCTGGCAGTAAAAGCCCGCGCCTTTACCACGCTTACCCACGCCAGCACCCGCAGGAACCAGCACAGTTTTATTGAGCCCAGCCTTGAAGTCGATGTCGCGCGACATTTCGCCCTTTGTGTTCACGCGATTTTGTCCCGAGCCTTATCGCGAGATCTCGTCCTTGCGCGCTCAAAGAGTTTGTGTGGTGCAAATGAGCAACAGATCTCTAGCCACACAGTTTATTTGATGCAGCGCTTGTGACCCGGTGGCTGCCACGCCACACAAGAAGTGCTGGGAGGCGGAGGTAGGTAGCTAGGTTGCACCGACACGCTAGGTGCCCTGCGACATGGGTGTGGGACCCGCAGTGTCTACTGCTGACCAAGCTCGCACACACCACGCTTGGGCCCCCAGGCGACACAGCCATGAAAGACTACCGGGGAGCGACCGTGGAGGACCTGGACCCGCCGCCCGCGCTGTCGGTGCTGCCCAGCATGCTGCTGGGCGACGCTCTGAACCTGTCGTTTGAGTACAGCTTCTCGTACCTGCCCGTGCTCGACGACAACCGCCGGCTGCTGGGCTACCTGACGGCCGCGCAGCTGGAAAATAGCTCGCCATCGCAGCGGCACGACCGCGTGGCTACGCACTACCTGCGTTTCCGCAAGACTGGACGGTACGTGCCAATCACGCCCGACACGCCGCTGGAGGAGCTCGAGCAGTTCTTTGCCGCGGGCAACGAGTTTGCAATCATCACCGACTTCCAACGCAAGTTTGTGCTTGGCGTGGCCACGCCCGAGGATCTGGAAAAGTACGCCCGGGCGCGACCGCTGCTCAGATAGACGCTTAATATTCTAATGTAAAGTTTACTTGCTAGTCAATGGCCGGCGGGGGCTCCCTGCTTCAGATAGGCTGGCGCGCGCGCGCTGGCTTTGCGCTCTTGGCAGCGTTTGTACTTAGTTGCGGAAAAAGGATAAAAAATATATGCCCGGTGGTCTTGAATGCTTTCGGTTCACTTGCCGAGAAGACTGGGCTCGGCCGGGTCCTTGTCTTTCTCTTCGTCCAGCACGTCGTGCTGGCGCTTGGCCGCCATGACGATCTCGTGGAACTTAAGACTGCTCTTTCCCGTGCCCGTATCGTGGCGAAGGAGGCGACCCAGGTCCGGCGACGAGCGGCCAGAGCCGGGCGCGCTCCCCGAAGCACCACCAGCGGCGCCCGTTCCCGGGGCAGCAGCCGCGCCGCCATCGTGCCCGACTTCGGCCTCGGGCTCGAAGACGTCGTCGCTGTCGAGGTCCAGGTCCTGAATGCGCTTGGCCAGCCGGATCTTCTCGAAGCCGAGCCGCCAGCGCGCACGCGCGCTGAGTCCGGGCTTGATGTTGGGTAGAATGTCGACGTCGCGCTGCTCCTTGAACCACTTGTCGGCCAGCACCTGCTCGATGGTCAGGCGCTTGGCCGGGTCGTAGACAATCATGTGGGCGATCAGGGACTTAGCATCGTCGGATATGTCACCCCAGTACTTGGAGTGGAAGTGGACGCGGTAGCCGGGGCGGACCTCCTCGAGGAACTCCTGCACGGACTCCGCCTGGAAGGGCGAGTAGCCGGACAGCAGGGTGTAGAGCACGACGCCCAGGCTCCAGATGTCTACGGGCATGCCGTGGCCGTCATCGCCAAAGATTTCGGGGGCGGCGTAGCCGAGCGAGCCCGCGGCATGGCGGATTTTCTCGCCGGGCGAGGCCAGGCTCTTGGCGATGCCAAAGTCGGCGAGCACGAGCGGCGAGTCACGGCGGTCGTCGACAAACAACAAGTTCTCGGGCTTGACGTCGCGGTGCACAATGTTGCGCGCATGCAGGTATTGCAGCGCCTGGGCGACCTGGAACAGGCAGCGCGCGCCGTCCTCTTCAGTGAAGCGGCCCTCGGAAATGATGCGGTCAAACAGCTCGCCGCCGGTGCACAGCTGGAATACAAAGTAGTACTTGTCGCGGGTCTCGAAAAAGTCCTTGATCTTCACGATGTGCGGTGAGTCGAGGTGCTGCAGGATCTCGTACTCGCCCAGCACGGACTGCTCGCCGTTCTTGACTTTGTTGACCTCTTTGCGCGAAATGACCTTGATGGCCACGGCCTCGCCGGAGCGCTTGTTGACGGCCTTGCGCACGGCGCCAAACGCACCGGCGCCCAGTACCTGGTCGAACTCGTACTCCTGCTTCTTGTTCGCCCCGGACGACTTGCCCACGACCTTGTTTAGAAGGTCTGCGAACGCCATGGGAACGGATATGAGCCGAAAAAAAAAACTACGGAAAAGAACTTGGCAAAAACTAAAAGCGGGGCGGTGGCGGCTGTGGGGGCGGAGCCTTGCAAACCCGGGGTATGAGACGGGGGGGGAAAAACGCCAAGGCCAGGTGCAGGCTGCCGGGATAGTCTGTCTTGGCCTGCGGGTGATTGTCTCGCAGGAAGTCCCAAGGCGTCGCGACGTCGCTCGCTCCCAGCCCAGCCCAGCCCACCAGCGCATGCCACCAAGCCTGCCAAGGCCAAGCCAAGCCAAGCCAAGCGACGACGCCGGGACACGTGACTCGCTCTTTTGGGGACATCAGTGGGAGGTGGTCGGCGAGGCAAACAGGCGCAGGTACACGCGCGCGCAGCCGAAAGCGGCCACCGAGAGCGCGGTGGGCAGCCAGCATGGGACACGGCAAAACACGCTACGTCTCGTATGCCTAAGTCTGGCTATGCTTCCTGCGCTGCCTGTCTGGCTCCTTCCCGCGAGGTGCGCCGCTCAAAGCCTGCTAATGCTCTCCTTATCAGCCCCCTGGCCCTGCAGCTCCTGCAGAGTTACTGCAGGCCGCCAACTAGCCTGGCTGGTGTAGATCCGGTGTTGACGGGGCCAGAACGGCATTCTCACAGAGTCTAAGGGTGTTTCAAAACCATATAAGGACACCTCCAGTGGTCTAGTCGCGGCGCAAACCCGGCCACGCCCTCCTGTGGCGTCCGACGGCTCCGAGAAGACCATCCGCCCCGGCAGCTGGCCATGCATGAAGATACAGCTCGGCCGGGGCTGCGTCTCCGCAGGGCAGAGCTGCCGACCAGCGCGAGCGGTTGCCGACCGGACAAGATGGACGACATCAACATTTCAAAGCCTAGCAAGACCAGCGAACGCAAGAACGTGCGCATTGTCCAGCTCAGCGGGCCGGTGCTGGACGCGCTGGCCGCGGGCGACCTGGCCGCCGCCAACAGGCACGCGCCGGTGCAGCTGAGCCCGTTCTTCGTGGCCGCTAGCCAGGCTGGCGTGTGGCGGCGCCGTAGCCGGCAGGTAGCCGCAGACGCGGCGACTGCGGCGTGGGTGACCGGCGTGGTGTGGGACGCAGACCGCGGGGCCGCTGTTGGCCGGGCCGGCTTCCACGGGCCGCCAGACGCCGCAGGCATGGTCGAGGTTGGCTATGAAACGGACCCGGCGCTGCGGCGGCAGGGCTACGCGCGGGCAGCCTTCGAGGCGCTGCTTGCGCGGGCAGTGGCCGAGCCCGGCGTTACCACACTGCGGGCGACGGTGGGCCCCGCCAACGTCGGATCAGCCGCGCTGGTGCAGCAGTACGGGTTGGTCCGGGTAGGCGAGCAGTGGGACGACGAGGACGGACTGGAAATCGTGTACGAGGTGAAGGTTTGACGGTCAGCGGGCCAAATGGCCAAAGGCGCTGTTGCTGAGCCATGCGCTCTGTCTGTTGCTTTGGCCTATCTACCTCGCCTGGGGAAAGTTGAGCTCCTGAGCCTGGACGCTCTGAGCCTGGCCGCTGGTGCCGCCCACCGAAGCACCGCTGCAAATCAGCCTCTACAGCCTGGCCAAAATGGGTTCTCCATGAGTTCTCTACTTAGCCCAGAACTACCTAGTTCGAATAAGATAAATTTATACAAGCATGCAACGGGCCATTGCCGTCGTAACCGCGCAGACCCAGAGGCTTGATTTTCTCACGCTGCCGCTACAGTTGGCACTGCCAGAGCTCTGGATCACGTGCGCAGATGCCCAGCCCTCGCCCAGCAGCCAGTGGCTCCAGCTCACCGAGCACCACCCGCAGAGCGGGGGCGCTCCCAGCGACACGCAGCATTACTGCGGCTGCTTGCAGGGCATTGCTATATCAGCCACACAGTGTCTCCCCAGGTTTGCCGTCCTCCACCCCACACCCACCATGAGCGACGACAAGTACCGCCCCACGGTGATGCCCAAAGACGAGTCGCTGCACAAGCAAAACAACTACGCCGGCGGCCCCGGCATCCAGGTGCCGAAGGACGCGCACACCATCGCCGCGCTAGGCGAGGTGCGCAACGTCGACGCCAAGGAGCTCAACGCCCGCGTGCAGGCCGAGCAGCAGGCCAAGCAGCAGGCTTCTGAGCAGGGCTATCACCCGAGCCAGACGCCGGGCGTCCAGATTCCGAAGGACGCCGCCGCCCTCGACGCGTTCAAGCCGACGACCGACCAGGAGTAGAGGCCGGGTCAGCGTGCTCCGGTGTCTCTTCGCAGCACCACCTGTCGCCGCCTGTCGCTGCCTGTCTTGCGTCGTTTTGCCATTTTTTTATAATATTAGCGGCCAATTGTGCCGGCAGCCAATGCCAGGCAGCCAATGCCAGCTGGTCTGCCAGCAATAACTAGTCCATACATATAGCAGCCATATAGCCCCCGAAACATTCGCTCAACATGCGCAGACGAGTGTCGCGCCCGACTTACCGGCCGCTGCAGCTGCATTTGCCGGCGGCCATGGTTTCGCATCAAGCTTGCGTCAAGCGACTTACCAGTCAGTCCCTCAAGCGGCCAACTACAATCAGCCTCGCAGCAGCGCCGGTAGCTTCGATAAGTGTGTGTCAGGCTAGCAGTCTATAAAAGTCGCTAAATAAATTAACAGCAGGCAGCGCGCGACGGCACGGGCCAGCACGCCGATCTTTCACAGCCGTTTGTTAAGCCTGCGGCAAATAAATTATACAGCGCCCAACGGCGGTAGCAGCTGCGGCCGCGGCGGCTGGATATCACGAAGACAGTTCCAGAATCCGGCGCAGCACCGCGCAGCGCCGCCGGGCGGGGAGCGAGGCGGCGGCTCCGTTCAATTCAGCTCAGCTCAGCTCAGCGCTTGCGCTTTTTGGCCACCGGCTCCACCTCGAGGCCCTCCACGTAGATGTTACGGCCCTTGCGCTTGGCGTGCGTCTTCAGGTGCGCCTTGAGGTTGTCGCTGCGCGAGAACATCCGCCCGCACCCGTCCACATCGCACGCATACGGCCGCTCCTTGGTGTGGATCTTTGCGTGCCGCCGCAGATGCTCCATACGCCGGAACGACTTGTGGCAGTCTTCGCACGCAAACGGCTTCTCCGGCTTGGCCACGGCGGGCGAGGCCACAGCCGCGCCCACAGACGCCAGACTCGACATGCTCGACGATGTCGAAAGCGAGCCACGATGGTCCATCAGCGAGTCCGCATCGTCGGTCTCGCTGTCCTCCGCTCGCTCATCGATGCCCAGCTCAGGGGCAAACATGCCCAGCGAGTCGTCGGCCTCCGTGGCATCGCTGTGAAGCACGTCCTGTGACTCCTCTAGGGGCTCGTCGCCCAGAGATGCGAGGGTGGGGAGCGCGGGCAGCGACGCCGACCGCAGGCACGAGGGCAAGCAGTAGAACGGGTTGCCTCCCTTGGCCATCGACGCCGCGACAGCCGCCATATCGTCTACCACACCATGCGCGGCCTCCGCCGCCGCAGCCGCGGCCATAGAAGCCTCGTCGGCCGACACGGCATCCTGCAGCGGCGACACCGTCCCGGCGGGCTCGTGTGCCAAGCCAGAGAGGCTCTGCAGGTGATGGTGGTGGGGGTGGTGGTGGAGGGTGTGGGTGTGGGTGTGGGTGTGATGATCATGAACGTGAAAGTGGTCCTGCTCGTGCATGTGTGTGTGGTCATGGTGGTGATGGCTTGCCAAATTGAGCTTGGGCGGCCACATGGGCCGCGGAGTCGTGCCAGCTGACACCGGCGTGATCAGTCCAGTGTCGCCAGAGAGCTCGGCGCCCGAGTCGGCGCGCTTGCGCACCGGAGTCTGCAGTTGCAGGTTGAAGAAGTTGCGCGGGCGCTTGAGCGGGGAGGAGGCAAAGTCGAGGTCCTCGTCGGGGGACATGGGGGACACGGGCGAGTAGTCGAACATGGCGGCGTGGCCCATCGAGGCCACGGGCACGGCGCCGACAACGTCATGCTCGTCGTGCCACATGTCGAACGAAAACTCAGGTCCGTGGTGAAAGTCGTCCATGCCAAGGATGGCCGGCTGCGACATGGCTCTGCGCAGTACAGCGGGAGATATGGTGAGAGAGTCAGTCATTGCGGGGAAAGAAGAGTGTTTGTGTAGTGAGAGAAGATCTATTTTATCCGTCGGGCTCTCAGTCTGAGAGCAGATGTGGTTGTGTCTGTTGTGTGTGTGTGTCTGTGTGTATCTCTGTGTGTGTTTGTGTGTGGGTGTGGGTGGATGTCGTAAATGAATATGTCTATCCTTTTCGTCCGGGGCGGCAAGAGGGTGCTTGGGTCGGTCGGAGGCGGAGCCGTGCTATTTGACAAGAACGGAGGGGGGCCTTGGGGATGTGTGTGAAGTAGTGCAAATGCGAAATCAAGGGCGCCAGCACACCTTATATGTATAGAGTCCGGGAGGAAACAAGTTTTTTGGCAATGATAGCGAAAAGCTGTCCACAATCGGGCCCCCCAACTCGACAAGCACTTTATATTGGCCAGCGACAAGATGCATGCATGGGTTAGGCGATCCCCTCAGATGGCGCAGACGCGAAACGCTGACGCGTCGGTGGGAGCAGCGAGTATCGCATGCGCCCAATTACGCGGCCTGCGCGGCCTGCGTGGGTTGCGTGGGCTGCGCGGGCTGCGCCATGTCTGGTGTCGGCCGAGTGCTGCTGCGACGATCCGGCGGGATGCGTCTTGTCTGCGGATCCAGGGGACCCGCGGGCCAGGACGCAGGGCCCGGGAGCGCCCCCGCGACGGCGTGCGGACCAGGACGGATAATTGTCTGCGGGGCAGAATTTGGGCAGAATTTTCGCCCGTGCCTTGTGTCGCGCCGCCGCCCCGCCTGGCCCCGGCGCCGCAGTGGACAGCCAGCCAGCGCTGCCGCGGGAAGCCCCAACCCACGTGGCCCGGCGTCCCTACCCTGGGTCACTGGCCATCAATTTGTTACCGCCTCAACCGCTTTGTCAGAGACCCCGTCGCGGAGCAGGTGGCCAGGTTGACCTAGGAACAAATTCAGAGCAGCCTGGCGTGTGGCTGCGTCGGAAACACGCATACAAAGATGGCGGGCGGCAGGGCCGGCCGCCATCTAGGCAAGCAAAGAGCCTCAGCAGACACCGGCCGGACACCCGCCGGACACCGGCCAAGCGTGCCAGCCAGGAATTGAGGCCGGTCCTCGAGGCGCTCTGGTAGCATAGCTAGCTACGTAGTTCTACAGGCGGAGCCCCCCGGTGGCCTACTACCGCAGAGCGGGACGCGGTAAACGTCAACAGCGCCCGCACACAGCACCTTCCCCCCCCCCACATGTACGCGAAACCTGAACCTGATTTCTTCTCAGCGCTGGGTTTCCCTTCCCTAATCGCAGTTGAAAAATCGCCATGCAGCATCGACCCCGGAACACGCTGGGCTGCCGGGCCAGCATCGCACAGGCGCCCCGGGGCCGGCGGCGCAACGCTTGAGCGAGCGCCGCCGGCAACGATCGCAGCCTTGTTGCCGTCTTGTCCTGTCTGTCCTGCCTGTCCTGCCTGCGCCGCCGGCCGGGGCTCTGCGGCCAAAGGGTCTTACCAGGTCGGGGCCGTCCCCTCGCATGCCGCTGCCCTGGGCCGCTGGCCTGCTCCCCGCTTTCTGCCGCAGCGCCGCCGCTGCTGCTGCTCAACGACTCATTCTATCCGGCCGCACAGCCAACTGCCCTAACGATTCGCATGCCGCGCGTGCATGGTGCATTTTCCACACCCTGATGACGGGATCATGTGAAAACGCATTGCATGCTGCTGAAGCACACAAAGATAAGATAACGGCGGGGCGCGCTGCCTGGTTTGGGGCCTTCATTGTTCCGCACAAGCAGCACACCTTGCCTGTATTGGCCATTGTTTGGTCTCGGGCGCCGGGGCGGGCCCGACGCCCCGGACACCTTCCGTGCAGGCCGCCGTGTTCCTGGCCAGGCCCTGCCGCGCGGGTGCGCCAACCCGCAACCCAGCCATGCGATCCGCGATGCAAATGAAAGATCGCTGCTGATCCCACATCACGTTCACACGTTCGCTGCAGATTGAGGGGAACGAGAACCCGGGCAGAGCGGGGCACAGTGGACTGAAGCTGGTTCCCGGATCCACGCGCGGCCAGGAAATCCCGCGGGTGATCCTGCCGCGCTGTCATGCGCGGGCCCCCCACCGACCCCCCGGGCTCGGCTGCTACGTCATAAGGCGGCGGCGCTAATAGCTAGCTACTGTAGTTGTTGCAATAAGTGTGTACCAAGACGCCGTCTATGCTGCTACTTCCCCTCAACCTGGGCATGTATGCACGATGCTGCACCTGCCCCGACAGCACAGCTGTCTAAGTTTGGCCAGCATCGTAGATTGAGCTAACCTGGAAGGTGGAGGCCCGGCAAACTTGCGCGCGAGCACCGCCGGCCGGCAAAGTTTTCACGCGCGAGGCAAACCCTACGCCGGTCTGCGCCACGAGCAGAGTCTTACTGACCCACCCCCCGGGGTTCCAGCCGCACACGTCAGACCGCCGCCGGCAAGAGCAGCGGTGCGCAGGGCGAAACTGCGGCACCGAATGTGATGCGACTGCGGCGCTTTGATTGCTCGAATGCGGCCCTGCCGCGAAATCTAGATCACCGCTATGCCAGCTCTTTGTCCACCGCAGGCCTCCACAGGCCTCCGGCAAACCGCCACTTTTGCCTGCCTGGCTCTGCCTCCCCGCGCTGGAAATTGCGCACAGCGCTGCGGGGCTCTGCCACACGCGCACGGCTGCCTGCATAAGGGCCTGCCCAGGTTTAGGCAAGGCTAGTTTTCCGGCGCGGGCACGTCAGCACAGGCCATGCAGGGACCATATATTAAAACAATTTGGCAGCAGCTCCGAAGCGTCCGTGAAGGGCACGCGCCGTAGTTCGACTGCTCCAGGCGCACCGGTGCATGCGCGACCGTCTAATCACCTGGCTCATCAAATTTTTCACCGCCCGAGCCGCGCTCCAAACCTGAAACCTCGTCTGGTCGCCCTAGCGACTCCTAGCGTGGCCAAGGCGCTTATCTGCAGGTACCATGTGCGAGCGGGGTAAGGGTCTGCGCTGCGAAATGGGCGCGGGAGAACCAATTTCGCGCGCGCAGAAGCTCTGGGGTTCCCGGACAAGAAGGAAGTTCCAAAGCCAATTGATTCGTGGGCGCGCCCAGGGCTGGCCCGCCAGATCCCGAGCTACCCGCTGTTGCTCGTCTCGGCCCGCGACAACGGTTCCTGAGCGTGGGCGCCGCCTAGCCGCGGCTAGCGAAGCAACTTACTGCCGAGCAAGCCTGGCCCCGATGGGCCCGTAGAGCAAGCTAGCGCCCGATCCAGCGCCGACCCAGCGCCGACCCGAGCGCACTAACAGGCGCTGGTCGAACACATGGGACAGCACAAGTGGGGTGGGCGAGGGAAAAGAGGAAAAGCAGCAGGCAAAGGTGAGGGTTTGTGCACGGACCTACGGAAAACTCGGCTAGCCTATCTAAAAACACCCGGCCAAGAGGCCCGGCGGCGCGGCAGTCGCGACTATTACTGCCTGCCGGCCAGCTAGCTAGCCTGCCTGCCTGCCTGCCTCGGCCACGCATGTCTCATTTGGCCGCAGCAGAAGCAGCGGCCTTTTTCCTAGTCGCGGCAAGCTCGCTCGACACAGCCCGCCCCGAAAGTGGAGCGATTGGCTCAGCCCGGGTGGCCCAGGTGATCTGCAGCCGGCCATATGCGTGGAGATGCATGCACCGCTCGTGTCAGATGCGTCGCGACTCAGCCTAGAGCTTGGCTGCCGATCAGCTTGCTGAGGGGGGCGAGGCGGTTGCTCGTGCAACGGAGGCCCATTTTCTCGGCCGGCTGTCAAAGTTGCTTTCGGCGTGCGGTGCTGGCAAGCGAGCTTTGAGACGTGGACGGGTCGCGGTCCAGACCGTTGTCACCGAACAAGGCGAGCCGGGAAAATGGATCGCCGGGTGGGCAGTAGCAGCGATACAATCACCCTTGCGAACTCGGCAACGACACTTGGAAGCAATCGCGCCCCCCTCGGCCCCTCCCTGCCTCGGTAAGGCGAGCTGGTCACGACCAGTCTCGGGTTCGCTCACCCCACCCCATCATCTTCCAGCCAGTGCGTGGTGGTCTTTGGCCGATTTTTCATTAGGGTAGGGCGCGGGCCGGGAAACGCGTAGCGGATCGCTGCGTAGTCGGCCAAGGTCGCATGTTGAGAAGCATGGAACAATTAATTAGCGCATCGGGCCAGTTGACTCAACCGTGGTGTTGCATCTGCGGGCGCCAGTTACGCTCATCGGAATAAATGGTCATCCGGCGGGCTCATCACCACCAGAAGATCTCCGAGGACCACGAGGCCCCGAACCAGGACTAAGTCGGCAGGAAGCGCCTCGGCCTGTGTTCAGTCCTTTGCCACGGAAAGCATGTCTGAGAGTCCACGTTTATTTTTCGTACATACAATTAAATAAATAAAAAAGATTCAGGGCGTTTCTTTTTTTTTTTTTCTTTTTTTTTGGAACCTGACAATGAGCTAAACATTACCTCGGCGGGCAGAGCGCAGTAGCTCCACCTGGACTGGACAGCGAGAGCGAGCGCTGCGTCACACGGCCACGGCCAGAGATGCTATAGCATGTTCATGCAGGTGCCACACAGCTACATTGCACTGCGGTCAGTCGCGTTCTCGAATAGCGCCCATTATTCGCCTATGGCTGACGCTTTGGGCATTTGGTCGGGTCTTTTTGCCGTCTGCATCTGCCGCCTGATATGAGATATGCCCATCCCCTGGTGCCCGAGCCGTGCACCAGCAACAAGACCGAGAAACCCGTTATCGTATTTGACCGACAGGTTTTGCCCTGATTCGAGCAGCCTCACCGAACAGCTGCGTGGTCACACAGTATATGCTGGAATTGGCGGGCTGTCTCGGGCAACTCGGTGCCATATAACCCCAGGCGCGGGCCGCACAGCTCCGGCCAGGCCTGCCATGGCATGCCGGGTAAAATTGGCCAAAGCGTCTGGCTTATCACATTCACTCAGCATCTTTAGAGCCCCACATTGTACTATCAGACTCGAGACGGCTCGTTCTGGTCGGCTTTCCGGCAAGCTTCGTATTTTTCCGGCGTGACGGCGCAAGTAACTGGCCTAACCCTCGCGCGGAGGCGCTGGGCCACAGCTGTGCCCTAACCCTGGTGCTAACCCACATTCGCGAACACAGGCTTGCAATTCAGTCAGTCAGCCAGTCGGTCAGGGTCGTAGAGATCTATTGGACTACAAAAATTTTGGCCCAGGCAGAGGCTGCTTAGGGGTTCTGGGCGACAAAGTCAACACCCTTCTGGATGTTCTTGACCAGATCGGCCTTGGCCGCGGCAATCAGCTCCTCCTCCTTGGGGGACAGCTTGCCCAGGTCGTGGATCTTCTCCACACCGTTAGGGCCCAGGGTCACCTTGGACGAGAAGAAGTTGATACCCTCGTCCTTGAACAGGGGGCTCTCGACAAAGGTGGGCTCGGTCACGGACTCGCCCTTGAGGCCCTTGAGCAGGGCGCCGGCAAAGCGCGCGCCGGCAAAGGCCATGGACAGGGTGGCCGAGCCAGCGCCGTCCTTGGCCTTGACGACCTCGTCGCCGCCAAACTGGATCCGGTTGATCAGCTTGTCGTAGGTCTCGCCAGCAATGTTGGGGTGCTTGGACTGCGACAGCAGGGGCACGATGGTAACGCCAGAGTGGCCGCCCACAACGGTGACGGGCTCCTGGGTGGGGTCGGTGCCTTCGACCTCGGAGATGAAGCGCGAGGCGCGCACAACGTCCAGGGTGGTGACGCCAAACACGCGCTTGGGGTCGTAGGTGCCCAGGTTCTTAAGCACCTCGGCCACAATGGGCACAGTCGAGTTGACCGGGTTCGAGATCACGGCAATGAGCGCCTTGGGGGCGGCCTTGCCCACAGCCTTGGCCAGGTCGCGCACAATCGAGGCGTTCGTGTTGAACAGATCGTCGCGGGTCATGCCGGGCTTGCGGGGCACGCCGGCGGGGATGACGACGACGTCGGCGTTCTTGACCGCCGCGTCGATGCCGCCGCCGACCTCGGGGGTGTAGCCCTTGACGACGGAGTTGGTGTTGACGTGCGAGATGTCGGCAGCAACACCGGGCGTGGCGCGGATATCAAAAAGCGACAGCTCGGTCACGTCGGGGTTCTCCTTGAGCAGCAGCGACAGGGGCTGGCCAATGCCGCCCGAGGCGCCCAGCACGGCGACCTTATAGGCCGAGGCGGCGGACGACGAGAACGCGCGGCGGGCGGCAGAGCTACGGACAGAAGCGAGCATGGTTAGCTAGATGTGTATAAGAAGGAAAGTTGGCGAGGGCGCCGACGACAACCTTGACGTCCCAGCTGTCGCGTTGGCAGGGTAGGGTGCGGTCCCAGCCAATCACTGGCGGGGCGGCCCGGCCGCCGGGACCGGCCGGAGGGGGCCCAGCCCGGCAGGAGCCCTAAGCTGGAAGGCCATGGCCCGTCCATCTGGGAGCGGTTTCGCGAGGGATAGAGAAACGGTACGAAGGCAGCCCAGCCGGCCGGGCCCAGTTAGGCCCCTCAAAAGCATTTTGTAGGGGTGGATTATGTAGTCCGCCGTAGTCCGGCGGTAGTTACGGTAGTTGCACCTGTCGAGTAATTTATTACTTTATTACCTTATCGTCTTTCCGCCCGCGAGATGCTGCTAGCGGGGTCTCAAGCATCGACTGCGTCAACGTGCGGTGCCGTTCCCGGCTCCTCCTAAGTCTGCACTGGCTAGCAAGCAGCGCATGGCCGGAGCGTTGGCTTGTATCGTCGTGCGGTCCCCTTTATTTCCGGGCGCACTTGGTCTCTTTGAGATATTGCGCCCGCTGGCCACACTTTGTGCAGGCTGCGTTCACATGCTGGGGGCCCGCAGGCCCAGCCGAGACGGCCAGGCCACCCGAGCAGATCCGAGGACTCCCGGCTGGGCCCACGCTGATCACGAGCGCATGTGCACCAGGCAGCGTGGCCGTCCGGGCGGTGCGACCCTGCTGCAGCAGCACGAGAGTCCTTGGCCAATGTTGTTGGCGGTAGCTCCATGATTCTGAGGAGAGCCGCTTTTGTTTCCGGTTTCCGGAGGGCGCGCCGCCTGCGCGTTGTCCGCAACGCCGCCGCGTATCCCTGAGCCCGAGTTGCCAGCGATGGATCATGCGTGCGTCGCGCCCCACCCCCACACGCCGTCCCCCTCCCAGGTGCGCCCGGGTTGCCCCCGCAGCCCTGCTAGGGAGACCACATGATAGCACATCAGCGGCAACGCTTAGAACGGGCCCAAATTGCGAGCAAACCTGGCGAGCACGCCAGCTGCCAGCAGCACCTGCCAGCAGCAGCCAGCAGCAGAGCACATGTAGAGCATCCCTGCAGCGAGCAGCAAGCAGTCCGAGCCGAGCGGTCGAGCGGCCGAGCGGCCGAGACCCACGACGGCGCCAACCCGGAGCCGGCCGGGGCGCGAGGCCGCAAGCACTGCGGCGCGAGAGTCAGGTCATGTATTCATGCTAAATAACGCCATTTAGAATAATTAATCGGACCGCAGCGCCCGTGGCCGGGGCCCGCGTCCTACAGCTCCGCCATGTCGCGGATCAGCACAGCCATTTCCGCCCGGCGGATGGCCTCCATCAGCAGCGCGTTGGCATCCAGGCTCCGCAGGCCGTCGGACGGCTCGCGCTGGACCGGCGTCGGCGCCTGGCTGCACGAGGGCATGCCTGTTTCGCCTTCCGTCGAGGCTGGTGGGTCGGAATAGAGCGTTGGTTGCGCCAGGCGCTCATGGAGCTCGACGGCCATCATGTGTGTGCGTGTGTGTGTGTGTGTGTGTGTGTGTGTGTGTGTGTGTGTGTATCTTGCGCACAGGGGCTATCTATTAAATGTATCAAAGCGGCCCGGACAACGCGGAGCTCCTAGTCGAACAGACCAGAGGAAAAAAAGCGGGGAAACAAAAAACAAACAAAAAAGCAAACAAAATGGAGAGCCTGGATGCAAGCCGCAGTATAATGGCCCGATTGTGTCAATGCTCCGTCTAACGTCACCAGAGCAGCACCTCGCGACCTTTCTGGTCTATCTCTCCGACGGCCAGAGTTTGCGTCTGGGGAAGCTGCCCGCGCATATAAATATTGTGGAGTGCATATGATAGTTGCCCCGCGCATGGCGAGACGCCTGCTCGCTGCAGCCCGACCCTTGCCGCGTTCCGAGACGGCGCGGTGGGATGACCCGCTTGGGCCTGGACAGAGCCCGAGCTACCCGGCGGCCCAGGGGCGCTGTACAACACCAAACAACGCCGGTTACGGCGGGCCGGGCAACCTGGCACGCTTGTTGCCATCAGAGGCATGTTTCATTCTGCTCTTTGCCACAAAAAAGGCCAGAAATATTCGGGGCCTGGTCCGGGAGCCACCCCCTCAGCTGGGTGCGCCTGCGGGCAAGGAAGACTCTCTCCCCCACATGCAGCAAGCAAATGGTGGAGAATGTTGTCTGATCTGGTGACACCGCTGGTGAGACGCCAAACATCGTCAAGCTGGGTGGGGAGAGGCGGAGGTGAGGCGCCTTTTCCCACTGAGCTACGCAGAAAGGTGCAGCGCTGTGCGGGTGGTTGGCCGCTGCGACAGCATTGAAACAAGCAAGCGGACGGGCCCGGCCCGCGCCGGCGGGCGTGCCTGGTGCACAGGGTAGAGATAAGGCGTGCAGCCCGGCAACGCAGCCGTCTACCACACACACCAGCGGCCCTGCCGCACAGGCCTCCGCGGTGCGAGTTTCCAGGCGGCCCTGAACTCTCAATGCCCCCATCTGCTTCTGGCAGGTCTTTTTTTTTCCGTCGCCCCGCAGTGATCGCCGCTGCGGCGCCCGTCTGATTGCTTGGTGCCTGACATGCACGCATGCACTGCAGCGCCGTCCCGTCCGGGCTCGCTCAGTGCGCCTCTTGGCCGGCAAGACTGCCGCCGGCTCGAGCGGCCTGGCGATATTTAAAAGCGCCCGAAAGCAGAAGCTCCGGCCCATTCCTCCTTGTGCTCCGCGCTGGCTGCTTCCCCTCTCCGCTGCCACCCCTCCTCCCCCTCTTTCTCCTCCTCCACATGGCCGCCGGGCAGTCTCGACCACCTTCCCCTCACCCCGGCTGGACCTTCGAACCCCTCACCTGCCTCACTCAGCCTGTGCTGGTCTCTCCCAGCGGGACAGCGCCGCTATCTTGCATAAGGCAAAGCCGGCGGGTGCCTGATAGGCAACGCACGGGCGGGGCTGGCCAGGCGGGTGTTCCATCGCGAGCACATGCTGCGGCTGCGCTGCTGCGCTGGGCACATGCTGGGGCAGGTGGCGGCACTAGTAATATCACAGCAGTATTACACCAGTATTACGGCTATTTCACAGCTATACTGCCGCTGTACTACGGTTGTATTACAGCTGCTCGGGCGGTCCCGGGAGCACCCGGCACTAAGCAGCGCAAGCACGAAACCCACGAAAAGCACGAAAAGCACAAAATCCAGGTCGGCTCTATTTGTAAAATTTGTAAATAAAATTAAATTGACTTGTACTGTCCAACTGCAAGGCGGCCCCCCAGGCGACCCCCGGGGGGCCGGCACCGGTAACCAGCACCCGCGGTGCCCGCAGCGGGTGCCCTACAGAAGCCCCGCCCACTTCATGTTCTCGACAAAAATCATGTCGGTGACGGCGTCGACGACAAAGCGCATCCCGTTGCGGTCGGTGGCACACGTGCGGTAGCTGTACATGCCATTGAGCTTGAGGCGGATGCGCTTGCGGAACTCGAGCTCGATAAAGTCGAGCACCTCCTTGACGTTGCGCGGGTCGCCCTTGAACTCGGGGAAGTACTTGTCAAAGGGCGAGTACTGCAGCTTCTTCTCCAGCACGTCAATCTTGTTGAGAAACAGCGCCACGGGCTTGTTTTCAAACCACTTGGAACTGGTGGTCTGCTTGAACACCTCCAGCGTCTCGCGCAGTCGGTTCACGCGACTGTCCTCGAGCAGCACCTGGTCGTACTCGGACACTGCGGCCACGTACAGGATGGTTGTCACGTCCTCGAAGTTGTGAATCCACTTCTTCCGCTCGGTGCGCTGGCCGCCAACGTCGACAACCGTCAGCGTGTTGCCGCGGATGTCAAACGTGGTCTCCGTGATGCCCGTCGTCTTGATGCGCGCCCGCAGAATGTCCTCGTCGTTGGCCAGGTAAGACACGTGCTTCATGCGCTCGATGTTGTTGAAGAAGTACGTCACGTTGGTGTCCAGCACCAGCGCGCCGGGGTCCTGCGTGATGCGCCGGACCACAGGGCTGCGCAGCCACAGCTCCGACACCGCCCGGGCCAGCGTCGCACGGTCCGCGACAACGTCGTCCGGTGGCCGCTGGTTCGGCAGCAGCTCGATGGGCACGGTGTCCTCGGTCGCCTCGGTGTCGATGTTCTGGTCGCGCGGCCGCGCCGACTGGTCAATGTACCCGCCCAGAAAGCGCCGCGCCTCGACGTCGGTCTCCATGTCGATGAGCACCCGCAGCGACAGATTCAGCGACTGGAGCAGGTACGCCCACTTGAGCAGCTGCGGGTCGAGCTGCGCTAGCTGCCCGCGGCGCTCGGCCTCGTCGACAATGCGCCGCATGGCCCGCAGTGTGTCGACCCAGATCAGCTTAGAGTACTGGAACCGCTCAAACACATCGAAGGTGTCGCCGTACGACAGCCGCATCTGCTTGAACACCGTCGACTTGCCGCTCTCGCCGGGCCCGAGAAACAGCCCGCGCATCCCCTTGGAGTTCACCGCCTTCTCCAGCTGCTTGTCCAGCTGGTGGCTAAGCGTGGCCAGCGCGCGCTGCCGCCGCGCGTCGGGGCCATTGCCGGACGCAGGGTCCGCGGCCGCATCGGGCCGGATCCGGCTCGCGTTGCATCCCATTGGCCCGCCGCTCTACGTCTACTTTTAGTGCTGCTTATTTGCGAACAGGCGTGTGCGTGCGCCTGCCTGCGGTGCACGGATACCTCTCGAGCGCCGCTTAACGGCATGTCTTGCTGAGTCATCCGCCGTTCTGCGTCTCGCCGCATGGGCGGCGCGCGCGGCGCCTCTGGCCCTGCATGTGAGCGAGCCACTTTGTGGAGTCGGCACCATGCACGCGGGGATCTGCTGGCAGCGGCCAGAAAAGTGGAGTAAAGGCGCCCGCCTTTGATTGTATTCCATCCGCTAGCCCGGCACCACATCACTGCTCCGGTATGTTACAGTGACTGGTTGGCAGCGCCGCAGCCAGGCCGCCGGGCTTGTGGCTGAGCTTGGTACCCTGCAGCTGGAACGCGAGCTTTGCCTACCCTCCATTCGTCTGGCGCACCCCACAAGAACAAGCCACGCCGTAGCGGGCAACCAGCCGCGCAGCGCGACCGCCCTGAGATCCACGCTCTGTCTACCTTTTTTTTTGTGCGCTTGTTTGTGTTATTACGTGCTTCCGCTGACTATGCCGCAGATGCTCCGCGGAATTCGGATTTTTTCACGGCTTGGGGATCCGCCAAAACACGTGCTTGCCGGTACCCCGACAGCACCCGTCTCGCTCACCCATTTTGTTTCTGGGGAGGGTGAGGAGTGTACACTTGCCGAATTTAAGTTGCTCAGACATCACACCGTAGTGCCTTACTACGAGGCAAGTCCCCGATCTCGTAGCTCACGAGGTAGCCCAGGCTGTTGACCTGTGTATGTTTTGCGCGCTGCATGATCTGCACCATGCAGGGCGGCGCTGGGACAGGTGAAAGAGTTGACAGCGGTTGGGGGTGCGGGGGTGACCGGTGAAATAGAACCACGGGAATACCGCCACCGGCTGTGTCACCTTGCTAGCTATTATACCTGTTAGTTTGATAGGCCATGTGGTGTTCCTGTTGATGTGTGTTGTTGTTTTTTTTTCTTATTCTATTGTGTATCGGAATTGCATTTGGTTCGCATTGTTGCTCTGTGGAAATCCCATTGCTGGTTGTTTCAGTTGCATAGGCTTACTCCGCAAGCTGGCTAGAATTTCAATCCGTAAGAGCCATAACCAAAGGACTGGCTCGCTAGAAAAGCAAAAAAAGTTACATAGAAACAGAAAAAAAAAGACCAAAAATCCGAAAACCCCAGACAAAAAGCGGCCAGCACACTAAATTGCTTCGGGTTGCCGTGGCAAGCCAAAGGGCCTGGCGAATATGGTAACGCTGGTTCGCATGACTCGCTTCCTGCAGGCAATCGCAGCTGCCGTGCGCTGCGTTTCTCCTCTGGTCGCAATGCAGTAGCCCCACAAAGTCCCCCTACCTGAATGACAAGAGATGCCGCGCAGGCAGCAAATGCATCGCATGGCAGGCTGGAATCGCATCGCATACAGCGCAAACAGGCAGCGCAAGCAGGCATCGCGGCCAGGCAGCGCGGCCAGACAGCGCGGGCTGCACAGGCCGCGCAGAGAGAACGCCCAACCCCTGCCACAGAAGGGCAGGGATCAACAGGCGCAGGCGCAGGAGCAGCAAGCAACAGGAAAAGGAACTAAAAAAAATACACACGGGTTTACGGAACTGGGGCATCTGCCAGAGACTCAATCGGGGGCACCGAGCCCACCCCGCGCAAGCCACGCGGCGGGACGCCTACTTGCTGAGCACCACGAACAGGGCGTACAGAATGCCCGGGAACCAGGCAAAACAGCACAGAATGACGTCGATAAGCAAATGCGAGCCACAGCCGGACTCCAGGTACACGGCCAAAGGCGGCAGAAGAATAGCAAGGATAAGAGCAATCAAATCCATTGTAGTTGTCGATGGGAAGAAATGCCAGAGCTGGGACAGCGCAGGTTGGCACTGCCGGCCGTGACTAAGCGCGCGCGCGTGTGTGCCTGCTGCCTGCCCTTAACGGTCGACTCCGCCGTCAGCCTGCTGGGGCTTTGTGGGTTCAGTGGACTTAGCGCTGGGGGCACCCTCAGCCGTCGATCTGGGGGATGCCTGAGGCAGTGTATGGCTGGGCAGACACGATCTAATGATCTAATGATCTAATGATCTAATGATCTAGTGATATAATGATCTAATGATCTAGTGATATAATGATCTAATGATCTAATGTTAAGCACGTAGCAGGTTGGCACAGGCACGGCAGCACGGCAGCACGGCCCGACAGGCATATATAAACGCGAATAGCGCAGCCAGAGCCCGGCGCGGCTTGTAGCGAGGACTGAGTTGTAAGACTGAGTTGTAAGACTGAGTTGTAAGGCTGAGTTGCAAGACTGAGTTGCAAGACTGAGTTGTAAGGCTGAGTTGTAGCCAGATTACATATTCTACGTCGCCATAAGCAGTGCAGACCAGGCGCAGAGCCACAGGCTCATACTCATACGAGGGCCTCGTCGAAGCGCACGGCAGGGTTACCCTCAATAAAGTCTAGGCTCACCTTGTGCCCGAGGAGCTCGCGGATGTTCGACACGCCGTACTTGATCATGGTGGGCCGCTCCAGCGACAGACCAAAGCCGATCACGCGCATCTCGCGCGGCAGGCCCATGGACTCGAGCATTTCTGGTCGAAACAGCCCCGAGTTGCCGATCTCGACCCACTTGCCCAGGCCCGAGTGGTAGCCAAAGATCTCGAGGCTGGGCTCGGTGTAAGGGTTGTAAGCCGGCTTGAAGCGCAGCTCATTGACGCCCATCTTCTTGAAGAACTCCTGCATGAAGCCAATCAGGTCGCCCAGCGTCAGGTTGAAATCGGCAATCACGCCCTCGATCTGGTGGAACTCGGCCAGGTGCGTGGCGTCCACCGCCTCGTTGCGGAACACGCGGTCGATGGAGAAGTAGCGGGCTGGCCGCGGGTTCTTGGCCAGCTCGTGGAGGACGCGCGCCGACACGGCCGTGGTGTGCGTGCGGAGCACGAGGCGCTGGGCCTCGGACACCTTCCAAGGGTAGCGGTAGCCGATGGAGCCGAACTCGCCGTTCTGGTGGACGTTCTTGATGTGTTCCAGGTAGGTCTTGTCTTTGGGCAGCTTGCCCTCGGCGGGGTCCTTGATGTAAAAGGTGTCCTGGAGGTCGCGGGCCGGGTGCTGCTGGGGCACGTAGAGGGCGTCGAAGTTCCAGAAGCCCGTCTCGACGTAGGGGTCAGTGGCCATCTCGGTGAAGCCCATGGCAAAGAAGATCTGGCGGAACTCCTCGCGGACCTTGTTGAGCGGGTGCAGCGCGCCGGCGGCCGGGTCGGTGCCCTCGGAGTTGAAGTTGTAGGGCTTGAACTTGGCGGTTTTCCAGGCGCCCGACTGCAGCATATCCATGGTGACATCGGTCTCGAGCTTGGTGACCTCGAGGGCGAACTCGGGGCCCTTGCGCAGCGCGTACCACAGGCGGCGCGACTGCGTGAGCAGCTTGCGCTTCTTCAGGTCCTTGAGCGCCTCGGCGTCCGGCGCGGCGTCCGGGCCGGCGACGACCTGCTTGAGCAGCGCCTGCACGGGGTCGCCCGCAGCGGCCGCGTCGACGTCGCCTTTGACCAGGCGGTCGCCGTCCTTCTTGACCCACTTGTTTTTGAACGCCTGTTTCTGGCCGAGCGGGCCGTAGGGGCCGAGCACCGCGGCGACGTCGGCAATGCGCAGGCCGTCGAGCGAGCGCACGACCTCGTTGTAGACACGGACCTCGTGCGAGCCCTGCGCGATGATCTCGCGGCCCTCGGGCGTGGGCGCGTACACGTCCTGCTCGACCTTGTCGGCGACAATCATGTTGCGGTCGGCCAGCGACTTGACGGCGGCCTGGATGGCCGCGTCGGACTCCTGCGGGAACGCCTCGCGCGTATTGGGCACGGGGCCCTTGTCCAGCGCGGCCAGGATCTGCGCGCTCAGGCTCATGACGGAGGGGGCGGCGGTGCGGGGGAGGGCGATGTTTCCGGTCGGACGGCTCGAGCGGTGGTGGGGGCCGGCTCTGAAAAGTTGGGACTTTTTTGGCAGCGGCCGTGTGGGACAGAGAGAAAGTGCTTTGTGGTGGGTGTGTGTGTGTGCGTGGTGGTGGTGAGTCAGGTGGGCCCGTCCAACGGCTTGGCGGTTTGCAATAGCTGACGCTACGGCTGACGCCACGCTCCCGCGCTACGCAGCAGCCCCGGCAGCTCTGAACTAGATAGACGTGGAACTGCGCCGCTGTGTGGCCGCGCGAGCACTCGAATGTCGGAATCCGACGGCAACGCGACGTCGGACGACGACGCAAAGCACAGCCGCGGCTCGGAGATCGCGCAGCTGCCCCCGGTGGACTACCGCCTGTACCCGCCCGGCAAAGACCCGGCGCTCGCCGAGTTCTGGGCAGCCCACCCGCACAACTACGACAGCCTGCGCGAAAACGACCTGCTGGCCCGCATCGCGTGGAGTGGCGAGCTCGCAGAGCAGCAGGCCGCCGCGCTGCAGCTGCTCGAGGCCGAGCTCAAGGCCGAGTGGGACGCCAAGGAGGCCGCGCTGTCGCGGGTGTACGAGGCTTTGCTGGGGCAGGACGTCTGAGCGGCTGATCTTTACTCCACATTGTCCAAAGTATTCTCCAAAGTATTCTCTATAGTCTTGTTCAAAGTATTGTGCAAAGTATTGTGCAAAGTATTGTCCAAAAGTACTCAAAGTATTTCCCAGAGTACTACCGGAATCAATATCTAGCCAAACAGTGAGAGCATAAATCGAGCCGCCTAGACTTTGCGATGTTTACTACGGTAAGCTATCAATATACACAGATGCCCAGTTTACTGGGATTGGGCGGCCCAAATGCCAAAGCCGGCGTCCATTCGCGCTAGTACAATATTCTCAAATTCTGGTTGTTTTGCTTTTTTGAGCGCAAGGTGGGCTATAAGCTTAAAGAGGGGTCCGGTTTTTCAGACGAGAGCTCTAGTTTCCGCCGCCCTTAATCGCCTTCTTCACTATGTCTTCGACCTCCTCCCAGTCGTCGTTCGGCAGCAGCGTCATCTCAATGCCCTCGCCAAAGTAGTTCTTGATGTCGTCCAGTACCTTGAAGCTCTGCTTGTCATGCACAAACGACACCGCCACGCCCACGCGGCCGAACCGGCCAGTCCGCCCGATCCGGTGCAGGTACGTCGCCGGGTCCGCCCGGCCTTCCTTGTCTACCGGCAGGTCGTAGTTCACCACCATCGACACCGTCGGAATGTCGATGCCGCGCGCCAGCACGTTGGTTGCAATCAGGACCTTGGATCGCCGGTCCCGGAAGTCGTCAATCAGCTTGTCGCGGTCCTGTGTTTCCAGCTGGCCGTGCAGCAGCGACACTTTGTGGCCCTCCTTGGTCATGCGGTCGTACAGATCGTTGGCCGTCTTGACTGTCCGGACAAAAATGATGGAGCTGGCAATCGTGAGCAAGCCGTATAGATGCGAGAGAGCATCGAACTTGGCCGCGTCGCCGTCCGTATCCATGTAAAGCTGTTTGATCGCCTTGACGTTCAACTCTGTCTCCTGGAGCCGGATCTCGTTAGCCTGCGGCACAAATTTGAGAGCATAGTCGTACACAATCTTGTCGAACGTGGCCGAGAACAGCACGAGCTGCGTATTGCGCGGTAGCTGGGCCTTGACGCGCTGGGCCTGCGCGCCCAGGCCGTCCTGCTCCAGCATGTTGTCCGCCTCGTCCAGCACAAACACCTGCAGCTTGGACACGTCCAGCCGCCGTCGCCGGATCAGGTCGTTGACCGTGCCGGGCGTGCCCACAATGATCTGGGCGTCCACGGAGTCGCCGCGGGGCACCGACTCGGGCACCGCCAGCGCCGACGTGATGTCGGTGTATTTGCCCATCTTCTTGACCACGTCGAGCGTCTGCCGGGCCAGCTCGCGCGTCGGCGAGATGCAGAGCGCCTGGGGCTGCTTGATCGAGCCGATCACGCGCGTGAGCATTGTCAGCGCAAACGCAGCCGTTTTGCCCGTGCCGCTCTGCGACTGGGCGATGAGATTCTTGGGCGGGTTGCCCAGGAGCAGCGGCAACGCCCGCTCCTGGATCTTCGATGGCTTGGCGAACTTCATGGCGTAGAGGCCGTCGAGCAGCTTCTGGTCGAGCCCGAGCTCCTCAAAAGACTTGACCGAGTACAGCGGCGAGTTTGGGTCGGCCTGCAAGTCCGCGAGCTTCACTTTGACTTCGTAGTCTGACTGCACGAGCTGCAAATCGACGGGCTCGGGCTTGGGGGCCGTGTCGGCCGTTGCATTGGCGCCCGAGTCGCTCGGGTTTTGCGGCTCCTTTGCCGCGGGCGCCTTGAATGCCGTGGATTCCTTTGTCTGCGCAGCCGCCGGCGCGATGCCGCCGGGTCGCACGGTGGCGCTTTCGCCGGCACTCTGCGGCGCCTCGGAGCCGGTGCCCTCGCCGCGCGCGCTGCCCTCGGCGGCCCTGTCGGCGCCAAGCGTGAGCTTCGACAGGTCCAACTTGTTTTCTGCCTGCTCCTGAGACATGGCTTGGAGTAGAGGTGAAAAGATCTTGGTCAGCCTCGTTTGGTCCCAGAGCTGTCGCGTGGCGGGGACGTACGTGGGCGGGCCTGGGGCCAGGCCGGCCAGCCTTCGGCTTTTTCGCACAGAGGCGGCCGCAGTGGGGGAACTATGCCGGCGAGAGCGCCCAAAAATTTAAATTTGAGCATTTTGCGCATTTCAATAGTGGCCGGCATGCGGGAACTGTGGAACTGCGTTCAGCCCCCAATGCCGCGTGGATCGATGCTCAAAATCAGGCAGTGGGTTCCCAGGCTGCCTGAGCCAGTGCATGAAGCGGCATATGCAGCACGATTATGCCGGTCGTATGCACCGATGTGGTATAGCGACTTTGTTCTCCAGCGCTTGCATAGACCCGCAGGAAGGGCCGGTCCAAAGCCGGCACCGACCCATTCACGCTGGCATATCCACGGCAACCATGTCCTCGTTCACCAGCCAGGGCCCACGCATTTATGGATCCTCGCCGCCGACGTCCAGCCACTCGAGCCGGCCCAGCTCGTCTGTGGTCTACTTGGAGCGAGCCATTGCTCGCACGGGCGCACCCCTGAATGTCCGGTTCGAGATAAACGAGGAGTCCAACTTCACGGCGATCATCAGCCGCATCGAGGAAACAACCCAGCAAAACTCGGTCGAAATGCTTTCTGCCCGCTGGCAGTACGCGGCCGCCGCTAATGAGCTGGACCGCAAGACGTCGACCGAGATGGAAGCCAGCATGAACGAGATCGTCGGCGAGCTGCTCGACGGTGACACGGGGGAGCCCAAACTGCTCCTGAAATGGGCGCTGACGCTCGCAACGGATGTCCGCTTGCGCTCGCTGAGGTTTGCTGCCACAGCAGAGCTGTACCTGCTTGTGAAGACCATAGTTGCCACGACAGACGTCGCCCAAGACCAGTCGCAGTACCTACCGCGAATTATCCGCTATGTGTATGACTTGGTTCTTCTTTTCCGGCTCCGCGACGTCGACGTCAGCATTCGTCAGATGAGCGTTCTCATGCTGCACAAGCTGATGTGGTTTACCCCCACAATCTACCTGAACCGTGCCGGCATCGAGACACTTACTCTCTGCTTGGCGGACAGCTCCCCAAGCGTGCGGGCACAAGCACTTAAGGCAATCAACCACTTGGTAGCGGCGCCGGTGTTTGGTCCATACAGGGCCTACCTATTCGACCAGGCTGGCGATGCATTGATCTCCATATCGAAAACCGACCCGTCTTCGTTCGCACAAAGGTCTGCCATACGATCGCTTAGATCTCTAATAAAGCAGGGTATCTACAGCGACGTTTTGGCCGGGGACCATATTCTCCAAGTGCTTGCACCTCTATTTGTGGTTGAATTGGCGGTGGATGCCGATTTAAAAGAGCTAGCGCTACTTTTCTGGGAGTGCGTGGCAGCCCTGCAACAGGGCGGCACGATAGCGGAGCAGGAATCTCCGCAAACATTGCGGCTTGCTGCAGCATGCCTTCTTTTGGGTCGGATACCCGCTGAGTATGTGAAATATACGTCGCCTCAAGTCGTCTACGCAGCACCTGCGGCCTTGACACTAGCTAGTCTGTTGAATGGGCTTGTTGAAGGATCAAATGAACTGCCCTCCAAGATATTACTTTCGTTGGCAGCAGTCTGGGCACGGGCGACATCTGTTCCAGAATATAGAAATCAAGATTCTGCCATTCTGACCGTTTTTTTGGAGCTCCTATCCAAGTTTGACGCCACGCCGGATCTGTTCTCACAAGCAGTTCTGCTTTTCTCGTGCATCAGGCGTGAATCCATGGAAGCGATGGGATTAGAATCCCTCTATCGAGCGCACTTCCAATTATGTCTTGAGGCATTTGAAGAGCGACCAAGTGAAGCAATGTTGAGGACTGCGCGTACGTTTTTTCTGAATATGCAGCCATTTCCAGACGTGCTGGAAGATCTGGCAAGCAGTGCGCACGCCAGACTAATGCAAGCCCAGGGGGCGCCGGCAAATCGTGGATATAGGAGACAGTTGAGACTGACCATTGAAGTTTACACGCTCCAGAAGTTGAATCACCATGAGCTCTTGGACCCGATGTTCCCTCTTGAACGGGTGGTCGACGAGCTGGACCGTCGAATTCTTACAATGGGGACAGATGAAGTTGTAGAAATTGTGTCTTCACTAGAAACCAGACTGGGTACTGTGGATGTGATGGATCTTGACTTTGCTTTGAAAATCTGTAGAATCTTGGGAATGTATGGCATTTCACTACACCGAGCTAACTGCCCGGTGAGCCAACTTGGAGACGAATGGTTCGAGTCAGTTATACAAAAACACTTTCTGGCAATTTCGCGAAGCACGACCGATGTGGGCAATTTGCTTCGCCAGAAGCGCTTTATAGCAGTCCTCGTCCACATCATGGGGCTCGTCAAACTCAAGGTTCTGCAGCCGGCTCTGCAGGATCACGTGAGGATACTTGCCGCAGAAATGGAGCACGTCAACCCCGTGTATGATGCAGTGTACATCCTAGACGGCGACCCTATTGTGTGAGACAGTGCTATCTTTATCTTGCATTCAGTACATATTTCCGCAACAGACCGAAAGTAAACAGCTTAAACTGAGACAGCAGCAACAGCCAGTGTGCGACCCGCTGCTGGCCTAAAAAAGAGCCGCCTGCGATCTCGGGTCGTTAGAAACCCTCCGATGGCACCCTGGGGGAAGATCGTAAAAGCTCAGTGTCTAGGATAGGCCCTACGACCGACGCTTCGCTCACTCAGGCACCTCCGGTGGGTCAACTCGAAATAAAACGCGACCCTAGACAAAGTGCTGGACCCGCTTGTCGCATGTTTTGCGTAAATGCAAGGCAGCCATGCACATGAAGCCGTTGAGGCGTTTCAGCTCGTCCCGCCGCCAGTGATTGCCCGAGAAGCAGTCATTTGTGATTACAGGACATGTGAGAGGGGAGGATAGTTTGAATTGAGTCGGCTCTCACAATGCTGGGCGGCTATCGCCTTCAAAATCAATCAGAGGCACGCGTTACGCAACTTCTTGATCATGTGAGACATACATCAGGTCCTGCAGTTTGCAGGTAAGACACCGGCTCAGACCCGGAGGGTAAAAAAGTCGATATAAGTACATATGTCTGCAATATACTCCGGTTGGTTGATACCAGAATATTTTTGGATATGTCAGAGCTCATTCCCCTTTCGTTGACCGGCGCTAGAGCCAGAATCTCATGCATTCATGGCCTGCATACCTAACGGGTGTTGACCTGCGTGGTCATGCAGGGCCACCCTGCAGAAGCAGGGCCAACCTACAGAGGCTGTCTCTGAGGTGTTTATGGAGGTGTCCAGGGTGCACAAGGGAACCACCCGCGTCCTCCGACAAAGCCAATGTCTGAATAGTGTCACAGTAATACCAGGAGGGGGATGAGTTCATGAGAATACATTAAAGTGGCAAAGCGAGTAATAACAGCTTTGTTCGTCAATGGATAGATAGGGAGGGGACGGGCAAAGGCCAAGGCGCACCAATATGCATGTCTTAGTCTGTGAAGCGGCATGGAATATCGCTCAAAATGCTCCGGTAAGGAAGAAGTGGGTTACTGACGTCAACTGTGTGAGACATGAAGCCGTCTCGGCCACCGAATGCAAACAAATGGCGTATGCAGCCAAATTCTGTTCTGCGCCCTATTCGCGTGTTCCACGACGGCGAAAATTCCGTAGAGAGAACATTTTCTCGTAGACTGAGTTCTATGACGTACCATTTATTAGGACCTGCCGCTTGGAAACTGAGCTCGCGCGATAATGCGATGGAGATACGTTTAGCGAGTGCCCGAGCGCATACCATCGATGCAAGGGTAGGGTGAGTTCGCATGGCGCATCCACGGCTTGTATTTAATGTGGCGAGCAGACTCAATTATACGGCTAAGAGATCCGAGTTTATATGAACCCAAAGACTGCACATTTGCCGGATACTCAGAACTCACGCGAAGAGCCTTGGTGGGGTCTTAGCAGCCCTTCCACGACCCCGACAGAACCCATGCATGGCGAAGACCACCTCGGCTACTCCAAAGACCATGATGCCTACGAATCCGACAATACACAATACAGTTACGAGTACGCGAGAAAAGGGCAGTATATGGGTAGCACGTTGCATAATTTTGACCCCTACATTACCGCTGGGCCCCTGTACCCCGGTCATCCAGGCAGTGGCTCCGTCGAATTCGGCCCGTACGGCCGTGTAATAGAGGCCCATCCCTACCAACAGACGCCTAGAAATATCCTAGGATACTTTTCCCACGACAATAGAATGGATGCTAACAGTCCTGGGCCAATGCAGGTTTACGGGCAGTCGCCCAGCATGGAAGACGTCGAGCCGCCAGGTCCGCCTGAGATTGAAACAGAGCAAGGGGCTGCCACCAGCAATTCCTACGACTTGCCCAGCACAGCTGCATGGCAACCCCCGAGAAAGCTGAGGCGCCCTAAGAGCATGCGCCTGAAAGCTCCCTTCAAGCCCGAGCCGGTACTGCGGAGCCCAGTGTCTGCTGATGTGCGATCGGAGCCCGGTCGTCGGAGCCCAGTGTCCGCCGGCATGAAGCGTGGAAGCTCCCCAGTATTGCGGCAGACCACGATGGCCAAGATCAAGAGCGACAGTGGCGACAGCGTGCAAAAGCCGCGTGCTCGGTTTACACTGGACGAGGACGTCCTGATCATGCGACTTCGCCGCGAGAGATGGAAGTGGGATGATATTGCCGAGTTGATGCCAAGCCGATCATCCAAGGCCCTCCAGGTGCACTTCAGTCTCTCGCTCAGAGACCAGGACTGCGAGTGGCAGCCCGAAGAAGACCAGGCGCTCAAAAGTTTGGTGGCCCATCACGAGCGGGCCATGTGGGATATTATCGCGAGGCTTCTCGACAAAGAGGTGAGTGCGCCGGCATGCTTTGCTCGGTACCGCGAGCTCCAGGCCGGTGAGGACGCTGCGCTTGGTGCAATGCTAGCGCATCGTGCCGCGGGGAAAGAGCCCTCGGCCCAGGAGCGCCCGGCCCAGGAGCGCCCGGCCCAGGAGCGCCCGGAAGAGGAACGCTCAGAACAGGCATGAAATGCATCGGAAAAGATGCCATGTAAAGACTTTTGGATATTTGATTTAACCCATATTGATTGTAATACGCCCTTGTTTCACCGGTAGCCTGGCGGGTCGGCGCCTTGGCCGGCGAGGGTGCTCGCCCAATGGCCGTCGGGAAAGTAGCGAGCTTGGGCCCAGGGAAGATATGCTTGCCGGCGGAATTGACGCTTTCGGGGCTCGAATGGGCCGATTAAGCCCGCCGTCTCGATTAAGCTGCATCGACTGGCCCGCTACGCACCCGAAGCGGCAGCGAATAAGCTCTTCGGGGCGGCATGAAATGCGCGAGATAAACACGAATGCGGCCCGCGCACTAACATCAGTGGCCGCAGCGAGACATAATCTATCATTTCCTGCAGGCGCGTCTTGCATGGAAGCGCGGTCCAGCCGAGTCGGGTAGGGGCCCCGCTCGACTAGACCGCGCGCGAGACTGGCACTCGCAGCGCAGTTCCAAGACATTAACAAGCCTCCATTCTTTGCCGTGGCGGCAGGCGGAGGCGCGGCTCTGTTTCTGTCTTAGAGTGCTGCAAGGTCAGACGCACCCCTGGACGGCCGCAGACGCATGCACGGTAGCTTAGGAACAGGTGAGACATGCAGATAAATAGACATTTTCGAGGCTCTTGGCTCCAGAAAAGGATATCTGGCCTCTGCCGGTCGAGCAAGGGCATCAATGCTGCTACCAGGGTGCCACTGCGGCAATTGTTGCGCGGTCAGCTGCCATACATGCCACACGGGCCCGGAGCATATCCGGGGCACAGGCCAGAGATGCTACCTGGCTCGACAACAGCAAAAAAAAGCCGAAAACGGTTCACTGAGAGCCACAGCCAATTGATAAATAAAGATATAAGCGCAGAAAATGGGCGCAGGGAACATACTGCGGACCTCAGCCGGCATGGAAATAATCGCTGACGTTGGCGACGGCCCCCGCGCCAGGCGGGCGCCAGCAGGCGACAGGGAGCGTCAGGGCGCGACGCTGCATGGTGTGCCTGGCGGCCCTAACCGCGTGCGTGCTGCATTACGAAGGTGAGGGCGAGGCTCCCGTCTGCTGGCAGGAAAGGCAGCACCGCAGACGATAGCCGGCGCTGCGAAATTCTCGCCCGTATGGGGGATAGTGTATCCGTATTTGCTGCGTATCGCCCCAAATACTGGCGCACAGTTCCGGGCACTTTGGCAACAACACGTGCCAGGGCTCGCTGGCTCGCTACGCCTGCAGGCTGGCGAAAGACCCTTTCGTCCCTCGTCTCTTGTCCCGTCGTCCTACGTCGTCCCAGCGTCCTCTCCCATCTTATCCCCCTTTCCCGGGTAACCCGTCGCTCGCGGCTCGCTCCGCCGTGTCTCTTTTCTCCCAGCCTTACCCGCTGACGTGTAGGGCGCGTGGCCCGGCCTGTCCACCTCTTCCACCCAAATGTCTGAAGCCATCTCGTTTGTAAATACGGGCCCGGCGAAACCGCAGCCGCCGCCCGCCAACGAGTTTGGCGTGCCCACCACGGCGTATCCGGGCATCAAGAACGGCGTTCTTGTCGCTGAGGGCGCCGGCGCGCAGTCGTTCTCCAACACGGTGCTGCTGCTGCTCCTTGTCGGCCTGCCGTCGTTCCTCACGTGGAAGCTCGGCTTCCGCCTCGGCGGCGGCGTGTTCGTGTTTGGCGCGCTGTTTGCCGTGTTTGCTGTTCCCGTGCTCATGGCGTTCTGGACGTTGGCGTCGAACTTCTCGCCGCGCATCAACGAGAAGGCGCGCTTTCCCAACCGCGGCGTTGAGCACTATATTACCTTCAAGGACGCCGAGCTGGCCCAGCGGTACCGCGGCGCCAACAAGGTGCCCATGGAGACATTCCACGAGCTGTACTTCGATGGCAAGGTCGACTTTAACGGCGACGCCCTCGAGGCGCTGGAGCTGCGCCACGACTGGTCCAAGTTTTCCTTCACCTGGTCGCTGTTCAAGTTCTTTTTGACGGGAATGATGCCCGAGGTTATCATGCACTCGCGCTCGCAGGACGAGGAGCAGGTCAGAGACCACTACGACCGCGGCGACGACTTCTATTCCTGGTTCTTGGGCCCCCGTATGATCTACACGTCGGGCATCATCTCGGACGTCAACCGCGAGGAGACGCTCGAAGAGCTGCAGGACAATAAGCTGCGCGTCGTGGCCGAGAAAATCGGCGTGCAGCCCGGCGACAAGTGCCTGGATTTGGGCTGCGGCTGGGGTACGCTGGTCCGCTACCTGAGCACCCAGTACGGCGCCCACGTCACAGGCGTCACGCTGGGACGCAACCAAACGGCATGGGGTAATGGAAACCTACAGAAAGACGGCATCTCTCCTGAGCAGTCCCGCATTGTGACCGTCGACTATCGCGACACCCCCGTGCCCCCGGAGAAGTACAAGCGCATCACCGCACTCGAGATGTCGGAGCACGTGGGCGTGCGCAAGTTTGGTGCGTTTTTGGAGCAGTGCTACAACATGCTGGACGATGACGGAGTGTTTTTCCTCCAGTACTCGGGCATCCGCAAGTCGTGGCAGTATGAGGACCTGATCTGGGGCCTGTTCATGAACAAGTACATCTTCCCCGGTGCCGACGCGTCCACGCCGTTGGGATGGACCGTGGACAAGCTCGAGGGTACCGGTTTCGAGATCACGAGCATCGACACGATCGGCGTGCACTACTCGGGTACGATCTGGCGCTGGTATCGCAACTGGATGGCCAACAAGGACCGCGTGGTGGGCAAGTATGGCGTCAAGTGGTTCCGTATCTGGGAGTACTTCCTGGCGTACTCGACCATCATCTCGCGCCAGGGCTCGGCCACGTGCTACCAGATCACTATGCGCAAGAATCTAAACTCGGTTGACCGCGCGGCCTACGTGGCGCACCAGGGCGGCATCCAGGCGCCTCTTGCCGGCAAGTCTGACCGGTCGTGGTTGGACGGCGAGAAAAAGCACTATTAGATGGCGTGACACCGGCGCTGCCCGGTGTCGACTTGCTCGGTGTTCTGCCACCCCGCTGCTCCCACAGCGGCGCCCTATTGTAGATAGAAGGTAGTAATCGAGCTAGTGCTAGGGCAGCTTTGCTAGGGACCGCTTGGCCAGAGCGGGGGTAAGCGCGGGCCGGCCAGCTGGCCCGTCTCAAATGGCGCCGCGGCGAGGCGTTGCTGGCGGCGTGCGCGGGCGCAGGGTGTCGATTTCGGGATCGACTGGCACAAGCGCGCGGTGCGTATAATGGTGCGATTCGAAGTTGTTGAGCAGCGCATCGGGCGACGCGACGACCCAGCCCGGGCGCAGCCGCACCGGCAGCGTCTCCGGGGAGTATGCCGCGACGAGGTGCAGGCGCCGGCCCATGAGGCTGAAGTTCTCGATGAGCTCGTAGATCTCCTCCGGCACAACGCTGGCTCGCGCGCCCGGCTTCTCGATGATGACGTCCGTGTCGACATTGCAGTTGATGAGCTCGTGGTCCTCGGAGCGACGCAGCGTGCCCTTGAGCCCCATCAGGCAGTGCCACGTCGTCGACCGCAGCACGTGGCGTGCCGGCGTGGGCGGCGCGTGCCGGCTGTCGACCGAGCTTACCATGTAGACGATGTCTTCCGAGCGGCGCAGCCCCCAGTGCTCTAGCACAGCGCGGGCCGCGTTGAGCTGCGAGGCCGGGGCCCACAGGAACAGGATCGACGGCCGCGGCAGCAACTGCGCTAGCGGCAGCGCCATGAGCTTCTGCGCGTCGAATCCGGGCAGGCACCCGCCGACCATCACCGTGTCGAACGCCACTTTGTCTTGGGCCCAGCGACTCAGCAGACGCGGCATGTCGGCGGGCGCGACCCGCACGCCAACCACGGGCGCCGCGTGCGTGCGCGCGTGCTCGCGCTTGAGCTGGTGCAGCCGCTGCAATTTTGGGTAGCCCTCAAACGGGTCCTGGACGTTGCGGATATGAGCTTGCGGCAGCGTGCCCGTATGGATGAAGTGCGCATTATAGTCGTTGCCGAAGTTCGGCTTGGCAAGCGTCTCGGCAAGGTCAGCGGATGACAGCGGCAGCCGGACGAGGCTATCTGTCTCAGCCGGCGGATTAATACTGGAGTTGGCGGAGTTGTCGGAGTTGGCGGATATGCCGGCAGCGGAACTCATCGGTGGCAGGGGCGCGAGCGACAACGGGAAACGCTGAGAAATGCGCGCAGAAAGGGGACAGGGGCAGGCCGGGGGTATCTTGCGCAGCGTCTGAGCATGCAGACCGGGCCAGTGGGATTTATCACATTTGTGACCCAGGCCGTGGGCGGCGCGGTTCTGCGTCCGGAGGCTGCGGTCGCGCGGGCTGCGGGCCCAGCTGCAGGTGGGTCTCGCGAGGCTGTAAGCGAGGTGCGCAGAAGGGAGCGGTAGGCCGACTGCAGGACGCGAGCAGCCAGCGTGGCTGCGGCGAAGCCCGGGCGCCTGTGCCACGTACGCGGGAACGATGGTGTACAGCGCTCTCATGGCCTTGTACGGCCCGGAAGCTGCGGAGGTTTCCATTTCTTTCCTTTTATTTCTTTCCTTTTATTTTTTTATTTTATTTTTTTTTGCTTTTTCAGCCTACCTATCAGTCCTTGCTTCTGGCTTTTTTTTTTTTTAGCATGGCAGCGACCCTAGCCCCATTCCAAGTTTTGCGTGCAGCCGCACCTCCACACCTCACCTTCCCGCCGGGCCTGTCCTCCCACTGACTTGGCTGCGCTGCCTGCCTGCCTGGCTGGCGTGGTCAGTTACATAACTTGACATGTGGAAGCCGCGCCAGTCTCCTGGCCTTCCTTTGACAGATCCCGACAACGCGCACGAGAAGCAGCGATCGCGAATGAAGGGCTATTTGGGCACGCGCGGCGCGCGCACGCTCATCGGCGTGGGCGCGTCGCTGGTGCTGCTGTTCCTGCTGTTTGCCCACCGGGACAAGTTTGGCGCTCCCGGATTGTCGGCGTCGGCGGCCGGTGCGGCGGCCGGGGCTGCCGCGGGCGGCGAGGCGACAAAGTCTTCTTGGGAGTGCGCGCGGTCGTACGACGGGCGGCGCCCGATCACGCAGTTCGTCGTCATGGTCGACGCGGGCTCGTCCGGCTCGCGCGTGCACATCTACGAGTTCAACAACTGCCTGGCCATGCCGCGGCTGGTCAAGGAGGACTTCAAGATGATCGATGGCGGGCTATCGAGCTTCGAGGCCGACCCGGCCGCCGCTGCGCGCTCGCTCGACGTGCTGCTCAAGCTCGCCGTCGACAAGGTGCCGCAGGAGCTGCAGCGCTGCACGCCCATCGCCGTCAAGGCCACGGCGGGGCTGCGCAAGCTCGGCGAGACAAAGAGCGCCGAGATCCTGGCCGCCGTGCGCACGCGCCTCGAGACAGAGTACCCGTTCCCCATCGTCGAGAAGGACGGCGTGGCCATCATGCCTGGCGAGCAGGAGGGCGTGTACGCGTGGGTCACGGCCAACTACCTGCTGGAGAAGATCGGCACCGCCGAGAAGACGCCGACCGTCGCCGTCTTTGACCTGGGCGGTGGGTCCACGCAGATCGTGTTCGAGCCGGTTTTCTCCAAGGCCGACCAGAAAATGCTCAAGGGCGACCACGAGTTCCCGCTCGACTTTGGCGGCCGCAAGTTCCAGCTCTACCAGCACTCTTACCTGGGCTACGGCCTGAACGAGGCGCGCGCCCGCATCAACAAGCGCATTGTCGAGGCTCAGGCCCAGACTGCCGCCGCTGCCGCGGCGCCGCTCAGCTACATCAACCCGTGCCTGCCGCCCAACACGACGTACTCGGCCAAGGTGGCCGTGCCCGACGGCACCACCACTGCTGATGGGCCAGGCACCACCGAGAAGGACGTCACGTTTGTGGGGCCGGACCTGCCCTCGCCCCTGCAGTGCCGCGCCGTGTGCGACAAGATCCTCGAAAAAGACGCTGTGTGCGCCAACCCGCCCTGCGCCTTCAACGGCGTTTACCAGCCGCCGCTGTTCGAGGCGTTCCCGCGCGACAGCGAGATGTACGTCTTTTCGTTCTTCTACGACCGCACATTCCCGTTAGGCATGCCGGAGACGTTCACTGTGGACGAGCTCAAGGACCTGGCCAACAAAGTATGCGCCGGCACCGAGGCATACTCGTCGTTCGCGGCCCAGCCCGACGCCGTCAAGTCGCTCAAGGAGAACCCGCAGTGGTGCCTGGAACTGAACTATATGGTGTCGCTGTTGCGCACGGGCTACGAGCTGCGGTCGTCGCGCGAGGTGCGGATAGCCAAGAAGATCCGCGACAACGAGCTGGGCTGGTGCCTGGGCGCGTCGCTCCCGCTGCTGGACGGCACCACGTGGAAATGCAAGGCCTAGCTGGCCGAGCACAACACGTCAGGCTTAAAATTATAAGGTAGAACTTAAGGTAGAAAGTACAAAGCATAAAGTACAAAGTATAAAGTCCAAAGTATAAACTATGTTGACTTGTTCGCGCCGAACCTTGTGGAGATTGAAGGAAGGCGGCGACCACCTCGTGATCGTGCTGCACCAGCGCTGGCGCTGCAGGGCCCTCTTCCCTCCCAGCGCGAGATAAGGGCAAGGGCCAGGCTGCATCCGCCGGTGGCGCCCGGTTTTTGACAGCGGCCCGGCTGGTTTAGGGCCAGGTTTTGTGGCTGCTCAGCACGGGGGCAAGCTGCGGGCAGGGCACAATCGCGCATGAGCAGGCGGTGCGCGCGCGCGACTTTCATGGCGATCGATGCGATCGAGCAAACGGGGGTGAGGCGCGAGCCGGCGGCAAAGCGGATTTCTTTGCAAACAAAAAAGTTAATTTTGGGCCCCCAAAAAAAGTTCTTTTTTGTTCTAGGAGACTCCGCCGGAACCCCCTTCTTCCATGCGTTCGAACGGTGGTTCTCGTGACTTCGCAAGCCCATGACTCAGCGGGGCTCGCAGCTTATATTAGCCGGCCCCAAATGGGACAAATTTTTTTCTTTCTTCATCAACTAACATCATGACCGAACTTCAGTCGGATATGCAGAATCTTTCCGTGGACGGTGGGGCGTCCCAGCGCAAGGCCTACGTGCCTCCCCACCGTGTCAGCGCCGGCGGTAGCCGTGGCGGCGACCGCGGCGGCGACCAGCCCCCGTTTGGCCGGGCCCCGCGCAACTACGGCTACGGTGGCGGTGACCGCGGCGACTTTGGACGTCGCTCGCGCGGCGGCGGCTTTGGCCGCGACCGCGATGATCGCCGTGGCGGCTTTGGCCGCGGTGGTGGCGGCCGCCGTGATGACGACAGCGGCCGCTTTGCCGATGGCAAACACATCCCCGGACAGCCCAACCAGCGTCTCGAGCTGGAGCTGTTTGGAACAGCCGAGGACACGACGTTCCAGTCGACGGGTATCAACTTTGATAACTACGATGAGATTCCCGTCCAAGCCTCTGGTGACGAGGTTCCTGACCCTGTCAACTCTTTTGAGTCTCCTCCCCTCGAAGAGCACCTGCTCACTAACATCGAGCTTGCGCGCTACACCAAGCCCACGCCCGTGCAGAAGTACTCTATTCCCATCGTGGCCAACAAGCGTGATTTGATGGCCTGCGCGCAGACCGGTTCCGGTAAGACTGGTGGTTTTTTGTTCCCCATTCTGTCGGAGATGTACCTGTCTGGCCCCTCCGAGCCTCCCTCGGGCCCCGGCTACAGCGGTTCGTCGCGCGCTTACCCGCAGGCGCTGGTGCTGGCCCCCACGCGCGAGCTGGTGTCGCAAATCTATGACGAGGCCCGCAAGTTTGCCTACCGCTCGTGGGTCCGTCCCTGCGTGGTTTACGGTGGCGCCGACGTGCGCCAGCAGCAAATGCAGCTATCGCGTGGCTGCGACCTCCTGATGGCCACACCTGGCCGCCTGGTCGATATGCTGGAGCGCGGCCGCGTCTCGCTGGCCAACATCAAGTACCTGGTGCTGGATGAGGCTGACCGGATGCTGGATATGGGTTTCGAGCCTCAAATCCGTCGTATCGTCGAGAAGGAAGATATGCCCGGCGTGGATGAGCGCCAGACACTGATGTTCTCGGCCACATTCCCTCGCGAGATCCAGCTTCTGGCTGGCGATTTCCTGAAGTCGTATATCTTCCTGACTGTTGGCCGTGTCGGCTCCACCTCGGAGAACATTACCCAGCGTGTTGAGTATGTTGAAGACGAGGACAAGAAGAGCTACCTGTTGGATCTGCTGCCTTCCACCAAAGAGGGACTGATCCTGGTTTTTGTCGAGACTAAGCGCATGGCAGATAATCTGTGCGACTTTTTGCTTCGCCAGCAGATTGCCGCCACGTCTATCCACGGTGACCGTACTCAGGATGAGCGTGAGCGCGCGCTGGAGTCTTTCCGCTCTGGCCGCACACCTATCATGGTCGCCACGGCGGTGGCTGCCCGTGGTTTGGATATCCCCAACGTGACGCACGTCATCAACTACGACCTGCCGTCAGATATCGACGACTACGTGCACCGCATTGGTCGTACTGGCCGTGCCGGTAACGTGGGTATTGCCACTGCGTTCTTCAACCGTGGCAACCGCGGTATCGCCCGCGAGCTGGTCGATATCCTGAAGGAAGCCAGCCAGGAGGTGCCGGGCTTCTTGGAGACGATTGCTCGCGACAGTGGCTTTGGTGGCGGCCGTGGCGGCGGCCGTGGCCGCTCCGGCGGCAGCCGTTTTGGCTCTCGTGATGTGCGTCGCTCTGGCGGCGGCGGCGGCGGCTATGGCGGCAGCGGTGGTGGCTACGGCGGTGGCTACGGCAGTAGCGGTGGCTATGGCGGCAGCGGTGGCTACGGTGGTGGCTACGGTGGCGGCTATGGCGGCGGCTACGGCGGCGGTAGCGGCTGGTAAATCTAGGGTTGTTCTTCCCCCCTAGGTTGTTGCATTATTATTATGCGTATTTTTGATCTTCTCCCATGCGACCAGCGCACCCGCGGCAGCGGCTGCGTGTCGAGGAGAGCAGTATGAAGAAGAAAGTTACTGTCACTGGTGTTTGACGGATCGACAAGCCCAGAAAAAATAAATCAGCGTGCGCGCGCAGATTGGAACGATAGAAAAGCGCACGAGAAAAACCAAGCCCCCCCTGCAGGCGGTAATTTATTATTTGAGCTGCCCCTTCCGGGGACTTTATTTATTTTTTTGCCCTTGCTTGTTGACAGGTTCGTCTCAAGCGGTAATTTGCATTTAGCAGTGAGCAGTAATGTTGCAGTAGTATAGCAGTATATTTTGATCTTTTGCGCCGGGCTTGTGCCCGGAGTTTAGCCAGGCTTTGGTGGCGGTGCGGGAGTAAGGCTGGCACGTGCAATAGTCTCCTGTGGCCTGTTTGGATACTACAGATGAACGCCAAAGCAACGGTGACCGCTCTGGCTCGTAATTGTCGTCGTCGCGTCGTCGTTTCGTCGCCCGTCCGCGCCTTGTACAGACCAGGGATTTCGCTGCCAGACACTCTCGAACGGCCCGGGCCCGGGTCAGGCCCAGCTTCCTGGCCGTTCCACACGCCTGGCGGCTGACACGTGCACTTGCCTGCATGCGGGCCACGCCGCCAGGCGAGTTCGATCCCAGCAGGGAGCTTTGGGCGAGCTGCGGGCGTGCCTTGCGGGCCCGCGCCTCGCGCTGGCGTACGAGGCAGAATCTGGCGCCAAAGAGCAGAGGGGAATGTCGACAAAACCGCGCCTTCCCCAGAGCGTGCGCGGCGCCCTGGCGCGCGGCGCCCGGCGGCCTGCCTGCGGCGCGCGGCCCTTGCATGGTTTGCTCATTAGTGCGCTGCAGCGTCTCCGGCGGTTGCTGTGGCACCGCCTGCCGGAGCGGTTCCCAGAACGGCCAGAGTGCGTGCACAACGGACTGGGCTGGCTTCGGGCCTGGCGGCGGACGCGCGCGGGCGCGTGACGAGCTGCGGAAGACCCGCGGGGCTAGGGTCGTCGTTGGAAATTTTTCGTGGCGCCGTTGAGTGACCTCCTCCGATGCGGCGGCGAGGGCATGGCAAAAATTTTTCCGAATGCGGCCACTGCCCTTAGCGCTGTGCCCCAACCCCGTCGCATTTCTGCCCCCGGGTGCGCGACCGGCGCGGACAGCCTGTGGCCCCCGGGCAAGAAAATACGCCGGATAGGCGCCGGTTCTGCCTCTCCGCAGCCTCTGCGCGCCAGCTCCTTTGCAGCTCCCCGGCTTTGCTCGCGCTGCCGCTGCGATTCGCGGCAGCGCGCACGCGCGCGCCCGATAGCCGAACAGGGTGGATCACACCGTGGTTGAGCAGGGTCGATCGCGGCTGCCCCTGCGTGGGCTGCAGGACACAGGCTCTGACTGCAGCCAGGCAGCCCAGCAGCCTCCGGCTGGCCAACCTTGAGTCTAATTCGGGGGGCCCTCCAACTCAATTAAGCGGCAAAAGACCGGAGGATAGTAATAGCAACTTTGTCGGCGACAGCGGCCGCGGATTTCCACCTGCGCGCGCCTACAGTTGCGCCCTTCGTTGCCAAACGCTACCCGCTTTTGCCTATCTGATCTCATCGCCAAATTTCTTGTCTTTGTTTCTTTTTGTTCGTCACACCCGTAGCAATCTCGCTTGCGGCCTCGAAATCGTGCATGGAGTGGCCCCTCTCCACTTTTGCTCCTGGCAACGCTACGCGCAGGCCCTCGAAAAATTTTTCGCTGATAGGCCCAAAGCGGAAATTAGGCAGTACACAGGCGAGGCATTGGTAAGGTCACCGCACGAGCAGGTGCATGAGGGCTGGGGCCGCGTCGGATCTGCTGCCTGGTTTCACGTTAACGCCTGAATACGGAACAGAATCCGCTTGGGGAAGCCACTGGGCCGGCACCCAGGAGCCCTGTTTGAGGAGATGCACGGATTCCGGAGCGCCAGTGCCTGAAAAGTGCGCCAAATTTCCAGTTGAAGCCCGAATACGCCTCCAACTATGGTGCCGCTCAGAGGCTATTTCCGGGCAACGGCCTGCAGAGCTTGCAGGAGCATGCACACATGTCCAGCCATCTCCCTGTTGCATGCAGAGTGCTGCAGCAACCGCGCTTGTGATCTGCAGGCGGTGCTGCAGTCCGCGGTGCATCGCGTTGCAGCGCCCCCCTGGCGGCGGCGCACTATAAAACGGAGCGCGTAGGCCCACAGGCGTTTCTCCACCCAACTCACAAATGAAGTTCTCTGCTGTCTCTCTCGCCACCGTCGCTATCGCTGCTGCCGCTGCCAACGGCACCGCCAACAGCACCTCCACCAACGGCACTGCTCCCCACAACGGTACCCACGGCGGTAACAGCTCGTCCAACAGCACCGGCTCCGGCAACAAGACCGGCAACTCCACCTCTTCCGGCAAGGGCTCTGGCGCCAACGGCGCTTCTGCCGCCTCTGCCGGCATTGTCGGTGTCGTCGTTGCTGGCGCCGCTGCTCTGCTGCTCTAAGCGTATCCAAACAACCTCAGATTTTCTGTCATTCATCCGGGCTTGTCACATGCTCTGCCCAGCTTAGGGTCTAATATGAGTCAATCTCGTTAACATGTAATATTATAGACAAATGTAAGGTCGTTTGACTTGCTTAATTTTTTTGTTTTTATTCGCTGCTAGATCTGGCTGGTCCTCTGGGCTTGCCTTTGTGTTTTGGGGAGAATTCTGGTGAAATGCTAGAGTTTCGTGCGGGTCTTTGCCACGGGCGCGCTTTGTATAAAAAGGTTTGGCGCTTTTGCGCTTTGCGTTTTGCGTTTTGCCCACCCTCTCGTGGCGGCAGCGACAGATTGGATCCCGGGTACGATTATGTCAGCACTGCACTCTTTGTGCAGCACTCACCGGGCGGAGATTACGCAACCTTCTACTCGCAGATAGCGCCCGGTTGACGCAAGCCGAACAACTACACCCATGTGATAAGCACATATTGCGATATGATATGTACCAAACGCATCATATTGATCTGGATTGGCGTTATCTGGTGCCATATATGATTATAGCCCAATTTTCTTTATGTAGTCGCGCTATCTTTGGCGCCGGGCGTTGCCACCGCGAGGGGTCAACCGCAGATAAGCCCGATCTGGGATGAAGATATCATCATCATCATCGCCTTGCAGCCTCTGGTCAGGGTGCCTGGCTTGGCGCGACTACGCAGGCACGAAACAGCGGCCACAAGCACAGCAATGAGCTCTGGGTGAGTGCGCCACTATACAACCTGCAGAACTCCCTGATTGCACTGCCTGTTTCGGGTGGCAGAGCGATCACCACTGCGGGTGGACTGTGGAATGTACGAGAGGCATGCCTTGCCTGGGTAAGGTGGGCAGCGGCACATGCTGCTGCTGGGCCACACCACAACGGACGGGGCCATATGACGGGGGGCCGGCCCGTGCACGAATTACGGAATTGCCAAAATGGACGCTATTCTGCCAACCACCCTGATATTGCCGTTGGAGCGCATGCGTAGCACCGGCCGTCCTGCCCTCCAGCTGTGTGGCCGCGCCTCGGTGATAAGCTAACAGCTCTCTGCGCGTTAGCATCTGCGAAGCGAGTGCTGACCCACCAACAAGGGCCGCAGCCACGCAGGCGGGCCATGTGCACCGGCTGCGGGTCGACGGTCTTTGCGATGCGAGCGGGCCTGATAGAGTTTGCTATTACGAGCTATCAGAGATGAATGTAAAGGTGGGAGCGTCGGGGGAAATCAGTAACGGTGAATGCTCAAGAAACTGTTTCATAGGTTTGCGCACCTGTGCAGCGGCCGGAATGCCCCTCCACGCGCCGGCGCTGTGATCGGCTTACTGGGAACTTATCGGCTGCAAGGCCCAATTCCCATTGAGGAAGTGTCCCAACTAAGCAATGGATCATCAAGCTCCTGCACGTCAGCGCGCAGCAACACGAAAACTGTAGGCAAGGGGGCCAGAAGATGAGGTGAGCGAGGGAGGGAGGGGGAGATACTGGGGGTGGTGGACGTTGCTGGCAAGCCGACCTTGGCGGCCACGTGCAGGGCAGCCCAGAGCCAAGAAGGAATAAACGGCCTGGCCAGCGTAGGTCGTCGCGGCGCACTGGCGGGCGCGTGGAGAGGCTGGAACGCGCAAATTGCCGGCCCGCGCTGCTGGCGAGCGCGCTGGTCGCCCGTCCCTCGAGCATCGCGCCGTTTCCTTGCGGCGGGGCCGCGCGGAACGCGCAGTCACACCACAGCAGCAGTCCGAACGCCAGTGAGCGTCCAGCAGGCGGCATGGGCCCTAACCCCGGAGCCTGCATTTTGCCAGGTAGCGCTCAGCGGCTGCCGGTGAAGCGTGCAGGACCGATTTAAAAAAAGCCCGGGAAAGGCTCGACAAAACTGGGGCGGCGCGCGGCGGCGCCGCGGCAGCAGCGGCCCGGCGGCCGCCGGGCCGCCAATTGCACCG
>JAKTUW010000057.1:0-51058 GCA_030556915.1 Wickerhamiella qilinensis
GCGCGCGCGGCCCCGGCGGGGGCAGCGTCAGCCCCTCGAACACGACAAACAGGCCGAACCCGCCGGCCGCGGCCGCGGCGGCCAGGCGCTCCAGTGCGCCGTCCTCGGCCAGCGCCGCCGCCGTGAGGCCCAGCACCCTGTCGCGCAGGTCCACCGCCGTCGCCAGGCCCCGTTCTTGCACGACCTGCCCGAGACCTGTGATCATGTCAGCGATGGGTAAGTTGGTGATCCCAGCGCTTTATGGTCGCAGCCAAGACTGGTGCTGCTGGTGCAGCATGAGCTGGAAGGGAGGAAAAAACCTGGGTTGGGCCAAAGAAGAGAAAACAGGGAACCGAGGATCGCGCGCGCGCGTGCAGCAAACAGGAAGAGTTAAATTCGCAGCAGACTTTGGAAACTGCCATGAGTACATACAGAGTTTTGGTGCGTCATGCTATATCGAGTGGAGCCGCTGCTCTTCTTTGCTCAAAGTTGAGCAGCGCGCTGAAAGAACTTTATGTTACCCCCAGAAGGGGGCAGGAGCGCTACGAGGAGGGCGAGGAGCAGGCCCGCGCGCTTGGCTGCCTAGCTGTGCAGACAGCCCTAACCCTTCGCAGAAGCGAGGTGACCGGAAATCCCAAACGGGGGCGCGCCAACGGCGATGCAGGGCCCAGTGGTTCAGCGGGCTCGAGCAGCAGAAGGATCTTGAATTAACATGCAGGAATCGCGCAGCCATCCCGTTTCTCCTGCCAATATAGCATACTCGCGGCCATATGTGGAGCGCTTTAGCCAAATTGTACTGCTTTCTCGGCCGGCGCGATGCTCCCCTGGTAACCGTGGGGATTCTCCTGGCGGCCTTGCAGGGCCTGAGCCCGTCCATAACCACCATTCTGATAGGCAAGATCTTCGAAGGGCTCTCGAAATTCGTTGCAGGCCAGGTCACAGAAAAAGTGCTTTTGCACGAGACTACAACGTACTGCACAGGGCTGTTCGCCATGGCGGGCATCAATTTCTTCATAGGCTGGCCGCTATTTACTATCTGGGCTTACTTGGGGAGCCTGAGCGGGCACAGGGCACGCCTGAAGCTTTATAGGGCATTCATTAGCAGGGAGGCTGCCGATGATGATGGCGAGCAATTGCAGGATGGCCGCCTCACCATGTCTTTCAAGGATGTGCAGGACCTCGAGCGCGCTGCGGGGCTTGATACTTTCGGGATCTTGGCTGAGGTCGTAGCTATAATCTCCAACCTCGCTGTGGCCTTGTACTATTCGTGGGCCGTCACTCTCGTTTGTCTTGCTGGGCTTCCCATTCTAGCGCTCGTGGTGGCTTTTATCACTCCACGTATCGACAGGAATATACGCGAGTCCAAAGGCTTGCTGGATGCGCTCGGCAGCCGCGTAGGCTTCGTACTAAATTCTCTTCAGACGGTCAAGCTGCTTCAAAGAGAGGCTTGGGAAGTTGCCAACTTGTCCAAGCAGCTCAAAAAGTACCACGCACTCGTTATCAAATCTTGGTTGTACTCGGAGTTTCAGGAGGCATTTGGCAGATTCATCATTTTGACTATGTTTGTTCAAGGTTTCTATTTTGGATCCTTCATGGTCACACGGCATGGACTCGAGGCAGGCAGTGTCATGACGGTATTCTGGTCCTGCATGACGGCCGCGGGTAGCCTGCAAAACATTATGGGCCGCGCAGTTGAGATTCAAAAGGGCATTGTCGCCGGCTCTCGGCTTCTTGATTATATAGAAGACAAAGATGAGCGTGAAAAAATCCACAATTCCATTGGACTTATGCCGCCTCTGGATCTGGCACCTAGCGTGGAGTTTCGAGACGTCGTGTTTTCGTATCCTAGCCGACCAGATCTCATTATGACAAACCTGAACCTTAGAGCAAATGGAGGGCAAACAACGTATATTGTTGGCCCCTCAGGGTCGGGAAAGTCATCTATTGCCTCGCTGCTTGTTAGGCAATACGGAATACAGGCAGGGCAAATATTTGTGGGGGACCACTCCGTCGAAAGGCTCAGCAAGGCATGGCTAGGGAGGATAGTGCACATTGTCCATCAACATACGAGGCTCTTTGATATTCCCATTTCTGTGAATATCCAGATAGGTAGCCGCAATTTTGAGAGCTTCTCAGACGAGCTGTTACAGACAGCAATTAATGAGATGTCTGCCCAGTTTATTTACCAGTTGCCCGATGGCGTTAGGACACGGGGCAGTTTTCCGTTAAGTGGAGGTGAAATACAGCGGATTGCGTTGGCAAGAGCGTGGGTGAGCGAAGCACCAGTTCTGGTTCTTGATGAGAGCACCTCTGCTCTGGACCCGAATCTTCAGCTCGAGGTCATGCAGAAGATCCTTAAAATTCGACAGGGTAAGACCACTATTGTGATAACTCATAATATGGATCTTGTACCAGAAAGTGAATCACTCTATTATATATCCAATGGGGCGGCAAAACTATACTCAAATAAAGCTGCCATGGAGCCCAACGTTGCCATTGAGTTCGGCGACAGAAAGGATTCACCCAAGATAGGATTGGAAAAATATGTGCAGCATATCAAGATTGAGAATTTAGAGGATGAAAAATTGGGCTTGGTAACTATTGAAACAGCATATGATGATTGGTCACAAACTTCAACAGACCGACAAGCCCAGAAGGGCGGTCTAGCATTTGGTGCACGAAGAATTTCGTCGAGCAGAAACTTGTTCAGGATGTTGAATAACAAATGGATATTAGTGCTCAGTCTTGCACTTGTTGCTGGTCATGCTGTAATCAATCCCGTTTTTGGATTTGTGTTTTCGAAGCTTTTGATGGGACTTGTGCCAAGCGCCGGGACTCATGTTACACTCTGGGCTATGATGGTTCTCACTTGCGCACTCGGTGATTCTCTATTTACTTTCCTCAAGGTTTTAACCCATATTTACATGGAAAAGTGGCAGACTATGGCCCGTACTAGCATTTTTGAAAATATGCTCTCTAGAACCGACAGTTGCAGCGGATCAGTCTCATACGACAAGAAGCTACTCATGAGTGACACAGAGAAAGTTATGGATGTCGTGGTTCAATATTGGGCAGCAATAACTAATGTGGCTATGCTTGGAGGTGTCGGGTTAATATGGGCAACAATAGCTGGCTGGAAGCTCTCGCTCGTTGGCCTATCACTGGTGCCGTTGGTGGCTGTTGTTACGCACTGGTACAAGAGGGAGAGTACTAGATGGAACAAGGGACGGGAGGCTAAAAGAGCTCAGCTGATGAGACTTGTGGATGACATTGCCCTAAATTTTCAGACGGTAAAGTCTAACTCTTTGGAGGCCTACTTTGAGAAGCACTATACGGCTAAAGAGCGTGGGGTATGGACTGTTTCTGTGCGGAGTGCAATTTGGATTGGACTGGGCTACGGGGCTATTGAGGTATTTACCCCTGTGGCCCAGGGTATACTGCTTTACTACGGAATTAAGCTTACCTCAACCGAGGAATACGATATGGAACGCACAATGCTGGTGTTTGTTCTTCTTGTATTCACTCTCGTCACGTTAGATGGTATATTGGCCGCCATACCTGATGTGGGAAATGGATTCGAGGCTGCCACCAGGCTTCACACTGCTTGGGTTCGAGAGAAAAGTGCGGCAATTCCCAGTGACCCCAGCTATGGCGCTCACACCCCCACTGTTCATGCAGATCTCAGGCGAGTCAAGTTCGATAATGTCTCACTGACGCTGGCTGACCGCCCTGTTCTCACGAATTTCAGCATGAATTTGGATGCCGGCAGCATAGCTGCAGTTATTGGTCCTTCTGGGTCAGGTAAGACTACGTTAATGAGGATACTTACTGGCCTACAACGTATTCAATCGGGCAATATCATTCTTGGAGAGGAACCTATTTCGGAGATTTCCTTATTCAGACTGCGAAGGAATATTGCAGTGGTCGAACAGGCACCCATGAACTTTTTCGAGGGGACAGTTAGAGATAACCTCATGTACGGCGCCACGGACATTGTAGATACTCCAAGCGCCGATACGGTCATTGTCCAAATATGCCAAAAGCTGGGAATCCACGACTTTATTGATGGCCTTCCCTCAAAGTACGACACACTCGTCAAGCCCGAGGCGTTCTCGGGCGGCCAGCTGCAGCGGCTTGGCATCGCACGAGCCCTCATACGCAACCCGCAGATTCTAGTCATGGATGAGCCCACGTCATCTCTCGATCCCCAGAGTAAAAACACCGTTAAAGAGCTTCTGCGCGACATAAGGAGCTCCCGCCAATGCACCGTGATTCTTATCACGCACCAGTACGACCTGCTGGACATAGCCGATCAAACCATCTACATGCGTACCCTCGGCAACGTGCTTCGAGGGTCTACGTAAATAGATAGAAGGGTAGCAAGGCATAGCAAGCTTGCCTTGGGTATCTTTGCTCACTCACCGCACCTATAAGCTATATTTTAGATTTCGTGTTCTGATCTCAGGTTCAGAGCCGCTCGAGGCGCTCAAGCGCGCATGGTGCATCCGCGCCAACAGCCGTTAGCACACGTGATGGCTCCAAACTTGCTGTGGTTGGTGCTCACCCCGCAGTGGCACGTTCTGGCCTAAAAGTCCCAACCCCTCCAGGCAACGCTACTCTCCACACCAACTAGGCCACGCGACCTAATTGCCAGGACACTATGAGCTCAGAAACGATCAACAAGTTCGCCATTGAGGCGGCGTCCTGGATCCAGGACAACCTGCCCGCTGTGTGGACACCGGAAGTGGAGTTTGCCGCGAAATTTATCGCCTTCAACCCCATCTTCTGGAACGTCGCGGCCCAGCTCGAGCTACGCACTGGGCTGCTCACGAAGCTAGCCGGCGGCAACAAGTACCTCGGCTGCTACTTCCTGGCCTTCGCAATCTTTTCCCTGGGCCTGGCGCGTGACTACTTCTACCAGCAGTCGCTTGCCAGCCAGCCGCTCTCGACTTACCTCGACCAGCCGGCGTTTCTGTATGCCGGACTCGCGCTCATTGTCTGGGGTAACGTGCTAGTGACCACGTCGATGTGGGCGCTCGGCGTCACTGGTACATACCTGGGCGACTATTTTGGCATTCTCATGGACGAGCGTGTCACGGGCTTTCCTTTCAACATCACGGACAACCCCATGTACGTCGGCTCGTTCCTGAACTTCCTGGGCTACTCGCTCTACAAGGCCAAAGCGGCCGGGCTCGTGCTCAGCGGACTAGTATGGATCATGTATACCATCGCCCTCTCATTTGAGGAGCCGTTCACCGCGCGTATCTACGCCGAGCGTGACCGTATAGAGCAAGGCGAGCAGGAGAAGAAGAAAAAGCAATGAGAGCGCGCCGCCATTCCCCGGTACACCTTGCTAAAGTCAACTGTGCACGCAAATATATGCCTTCAATGGTGCCCGCCCCAATAGACGACCCTGGCGTGCCCTCTATTAAAATGCACACATACACACACACACCCCCACACCCACACATAAATGTTTGTTCAACACCACCACGCATACTCAACGTATTGTTAATTTCCACTTTACAATTATATTCTTATGAACAACACGGGCCGAGCGGCCGTGGCGAATCGCTCGTATACTTAGCTTGTAGCTACATCCGATGATCGTGTCTGCGAGCTGGTGGCCGTGCCTGCCTGAGCCTAGGACTCGTTGTTGAAGGCGATCCACATCTCTTCGACGAGCGCTACGGAAAAGCCAGGAAAGGTGCGGTCAAACTCATGCAGCTTTTGCCGAATTGGTTCGATTTTCGCACTGACAGACGACCGGCGCGCCCTGTTCTGCACTCGCCGGAATGGACCGTCAATGAACTTGTCAAATACATTCCCGCTGGAAAAGTCAATTTTAGTCGCTGGCTTGCTGGAGGGGCGTTTGTGCACCCCCACGTTCCCACCTTTCAAAGGACTTGCCGGGGAGTCCGACGCCATATGGTTGAGCTGGTAAGACGGCACGGATTTGAGCGCCGCTGCCCGCTCTCGGTGTTCAGGCGTTGGAGAGGTGGCTATAGGGGGCACGCCCCGCGTGTTTCCGTCAACCTTAACTGGTGTCTGTTGCATTGAACGCACGGGCATGAGAGATGCGTGCACCGGTACTCCTGTGGCTGCTTTAGGCATGGGCTCATCAAAGGACCAGGATTCGACGTTTTCGCCGTCATCTGGCTTGGTCGATACTGTTGGCACGACCATGACCGACTCTTTTTCTTCTTCGCTGGCATGGAGAGTCAGTAGCTTCTGGAAACTGAGAGGAGCTCGCTTCAGTGTGCTGAACATTCTATCTTCCAGAAGCTCGGCAGCGCTGGGCCGGCTCATAGCACCCTTCTGCAAGCAAGCGTCAACAAACTTGCAGAACGCCTCCGAGAATATACGCCCAGGAACTGAACGGGGGAAGAGACGAGGAGGACCATTGTCAACGATATGCATCAGAGCCTTGGTAGGTGGCATGTCCCGCAGTGGTACTTTTCCCGTCACCAGTTCGATGGCAACAATACCAAGCGACCATATGTCTACGGCGGTACCATAAGGGTCAGATTTGATTATCTCTGGTGCCATCCAGTAGGGAGTTCCCATGAATGAATCACGTTCGGGCATCGTCTGGGTCAATTGGGCAGCGACTCCAAAGTCCGCCAGCTTGACCTCGCCGTTTGCAGTTATGAGGATGTTGGCGCCTTTCAAGTCTCGATGGATTTTGCCTTGGTCGTGCACATATTTTATTCCACTGAGAACCTTTGAAATCAAATAGATGGCCGCATCTTCGGCAAACGGGCCCATGCTCTTCATGACGGAGACGCAGGAGCCTACGGCGCAGTACTCCATGCAGAGCCATAGAACGCTATCGTTAAGGTAAACATCAAACAGCTTGACAATGTTCTCATGCTTCATCTCCCGGAGGACCTTCATCTCAACAAGGGTCTCCTGGACAGAGAACTCCGTATCCAATTCTATCATTTTAACAGCGAGCAGACGGCCTGACTGATCGTAGGCTTTATGCACTTCGCCGAAGGAGCCCCGGCCAAGGACCCCCACAAGATGATAGCGATTCTTGCCCATTTGAACTCGGTTCACAAGATATATATCTGGCGGACCTGCAAGTATGCGCAGCTGGTAGAATACACCACTAGCAGGTGTCAACAGAGCCGGATCATGCGCGCGGTGGCACATGCTGCATGTGAGTGCATAGAATAGGAACTATTGCATACATCGTAGACTTCGTCTCAAGGGAGCGCAGTCGCAGAACTATAGGACCAAACGGATCAACAAACAGAAAAATCTTCCGGTCTCCGGAGTACCTCGATGGGCTGAAAGCCGGTAACGAGCGACGGGGACGTACCGATCCTCTCCGATCTAGTTTGTGTGCACTTGACTATATACATACATCTTGTCTGTGTTCGCACAGGGAAAGGATGGGAAGAAGCTCATATCTAAATGTTGAAACCAAAGCCCTGCATACATGCTTTGTACTGCTGGATTATGGGCTGACACTTGTCGGACTCGGTGCCGTTGTAGAGAAGGCACTCGTCGCGCTTGGACTTTTCGTCCTTGCAAACGCAGCAGGGTTTGACCGCGGGCGCCGGCGGCGAGACGGAGGCGGTGGCGGGAACAGAGGCTGCGGGAGTGGCGTCCATACTTTACAATGCACCTAGCGAAACAGACAGGTGCGTCGGAATAGAGCTGGAAGTGTTAGTATTACGAGCGACGGTTTGTAAGAGCTCGGCAGCGGCTTGTAATTGCCAAAGTTGCACGTGCACGTGACGCCTCAGCTTGCAGCGGTTAGGCATGTCACCGACGTAGGCTCAAAGTGCCGATCTGGTTCGCGCGCACGGCCAGCCAGCCTATGTGGCGAACCAAACTCAGACAGGCATTGACGGTTGGGCAATGGCTCGTCCATACGTCGAGGAGCAGGGGTTATTGCAGATACATATAGCTGTAGTCCATCTAGAACATGGGAGAGCGAGCGCCTCGTAAGGATAGATAAACTGGCTCGGCATTGGTTTGCAAACGAGAAATTTAAAAAGAAAAGTACAAACGGCGCCGCGCAGGGCCCGAATAGCAGTCACTTGGCCTAGCTAGGAATCATGTTTGATAGCTTACTCGCGGTAAGGATTGATTGGCTGCCCGTCTCTCCCGGGCTGATCTGATCCTCCACAGAATGCCCCCTGCCCGCCCGCCCGCCTGCGCACTCAAGCATAGGCCAGCCAGCTCTATGACAAATGCAGGCAGCCCAGCCCTGGGGATATATAGATTTGAGGGCGAGCATTTGGTGGCCCATCTCACATCTTGCTATTCTAGTAGGACCGAACTCAAGGAATAGAAAACCTCAGCATACACGGGCTCCTGTTTTCTATTAATTCTTCCACTGGCTGTTCGTTTCTCTGGTTCACAGCCGCGCCCTTTTTACTTTCTCCCTTCCACCGCTCCTAACCGTGTCGCTTTTTCCGCGGCTCCGCACCCTGTCACGGCACTTGTCCAGCATGGCCCCCACCGTGCCGCCTACGAAGACTCACTTCGACTACATCGTCATTGGCGGTGGCTCCGGTGGCGTGGGATCGTCCCGTCGCGCGGCCAAGTATGGCGCCAAAACCCTGCTCATTGAGGGCAAGCACTTGGGCGGCACCTGTGTCAACGTCGGATGCGTGCCTAAAAAGGTCATGTGGAATGCTTCCGATATCGCCACGAAGCTCAAGATCGCCCGCGGATACAACTTCGACCTGCCAGCCGACGTCGGCTTTGACTGGAAGACGTTCAAAGGCAAGCGGGACGCCTACGTCGAGCGCCTGCGTGGCATCTACGCGCGAAATCTCACAAATGAAAAGGTCGATTTTGTCTTTGGCTGGGCAACTTTTGTCGACGACAAGACGGTTAAGGTTGCTCTGAACGAGACTGGCGAGGAGGTGACCTACACGGCTGACAAGATTCTCATTGCCACGGGCGGCAGGCCGCAAAAGCCTACAGAGCCCAAGGGCGCTGAGCATGGCTTGATCTCTGATGACTTTTTCGATTTGGAAGAGCGGCCCGAGTCCGTGGCTTTTGTTGGCGGTGGCTACATTGGTGTTGAGATGGCCGGAGTGTTCAACAGCCTCAACACTGAGGTGCACATGCTGCTGCGCGGATCATCGGTTCTGCGCAATTTCGACGACGTCATTTCGAGCAACGTGATGGATACCTATACTAAGCATGGTATTAAATTTCACAAGCATTTCAAATGGGCGGGCGACATCGAGAAGCTAGACAACGGTAAGATCAAGGTGACCATCACGGACGAAGATTCGGACGGTGAAAAGACCTCAATTGTTGTGGACAAGCTGATTTGGACCGTTGGCCGCGAACCGCTGTCCGACGACCTCAAGCTGTCCAACACCAGCGTGCGCACTGACACCGACGGCACGATTATTGTTGACGAGTACCAAAACACCACGGCGCCAAGCATTTACTCACTGGGTGATGTAGCCGAAGACATCACGCTGACCCCAGTGGCCATTGCGGCAGGACGCAAGCTGAGTGACCGACTGTTTGGCGGCGTGAAGGACGCCAAGCTGGACTACACAAACATTCCCACAGCGGTGTTTGCCCACCCCGACGTCGGCTACGTTGGCTTGTCCGAGGTGGAGGCCCGCAAAAAGTACGGTGATGAGAACATCAAGGTGTACCGCTCCAAGTTCATCAACATGTTCTACACGCCGTTAGAGCAGGACGAGAAGATCCCCTCCGAGTACAAGATTGTGTGCTACGGCCCCGACGAAAAGGTCGTCGGGCTCCACCTGTTTGGCGACGGCTCGGCTGAGATCCTGCAAGGATTTGGCGTGGCCATCAAGATGGGTGCCACCAAGAAAGACTTTGACAACTGCGTGGCCATCCACCCTACCGCCGCCGAGGAGCTTGTCACCATGACCTAGTTAGTAGCCAGCGCCGTGACCAGATGAACTTAGACTTGCCGGCGCCGTTCGTGGATATGTGGTAATAATAAGTTCATAAAATAAAAAAGAAACTCTACGGGGAAAAAATATGTGGGTGAATGTTGAAAAAAAAAAAAAGAGAATTTATGTCGGAAGATGCAGCGGTTGTCCCCAACAAAAAAAACATGAGGACGGGACAAAGGAATAAAAAGAAAAAGAAATTATGCTTACTCCTGACCAAAACCGACAGTCTCCTCAACGGCCAGGCTGAGCTTCTGAACCAGGGTGTCGTAATCTTTGTACTGGGGCAGATCGACGCGGTTGAAACACGTGTGTGACTTGGGAAGGTGCTTGTTATTGCCGACCTTTTCGATGGTGAACCGGCGTGGGCCGTCCGAACCCTGCAGGTCCTTGAACCCGTTGACCGGGATCCGCGACGTACCCGTAGTGAACTGCAGCAGCCGAGACTTTTGCTCCGAATCCCAGTTTTTGATGCACGACCAGAACCACTGAATAACCTCATCGTCCTTCGAATAGCCCCTGTAGTCCGTGTGTTTCTTCCAGTCGTCCACATCGATCTCGGAGATGCCGCCAATCAGCAGCTCCAGCTCGCGCTCGTCAAACACGTTCACTAGGTCTTCGGGAATCAGCTCGGTGAAGCCGGTGATGAACGCCTGAAATTGGTCCTTCACACGCTTCTCGATCTTCCACTGAGTAACCAGCTCGACGTATTCGAGCTTATTATCGTTTGTTACTTCGAGTTCTTGCCCGTTAGGCTTCAGATCCACGGTGACCATCTCGCCAAATACCTCATCATCCACCGAAAATGTAAGACCAACATCCGTAACGTCATTATCAAGCGTCCACTCTAGGTTGCGGTAGAACTCCGCATCCACGCCTTCCATATCCTCCACAACAATACGCTTGCGAAGCATCATCTTGTATAGGGCAGAAATGAAAAATGCATCCAGGAACCGCCGATGGAATACTGCCAGCCCCACAACACGACCAATAAACTTGAAATAGTTGAGATGTTCAGGGTTGATGCCAGAATGCGGGTTTATTTGCAGGGTGTAGTTGTCATGAGCACTATATTCAAACAGGCCGTAAAATGGGTTGAACATCTCATGCGACAGGAGGAAAAAGTATTCCCGTGACACTCCGCCATAATCAAGACCCTCCTCACCATCGAACTTGATCATAAGGCGCTTCTTAAGATCTTGCGGGGATTGGCGCATGATTTCTTGATAGGAGTCCTCGAAAATGCGTTCGCGTGATACCTTGATGTGACACTGGCCAGGCAGAATACGCAGCGCGGGCTGCGACCTGAAATAGATAAGCTTCCGACGGAAGTCTCGCTTGTACTGCGGCACGTTCTGGTCAAGCGAGGAAGGCAGCCGCGGATCGTCCCACGTAGTCGTCTTTGTATTGTGGTCGACAAAGTAGACGCGAGCCGTGTTGGTGAGTCGCATTTCCCATCCGCTGGGAAGGGGACCGAGCTGTGACACGGGCTGCTGCTGGATTGTCGAGTTATTGTTGTTGGGGCCATACATACGGATGTATTGCTGGCGGCGAGGGTCCACCCATGTAGTGGTGCGCGTGTTGTGGTCCACATAATAAGGCCGTCCTTCAGGCGTGACACGCTGCTCCCAGCCGCTAGGAAGTTCACCAAGACCCGATGTCGTCACGGCAGTATTGACAACAGACGTAGAATTGGTGCCAGCCCCATTAGGAGTGCCATTAGTGCTGACAGCATCGCCGCCACCTGGGGTGGAGGGCGAGCCGTTGCCATTACCGAGCGACGGAGTCTGGCTCCCTGGCGCGCTGCCGGCCTGACCTTCAGGCAGTGTGCGGTTCTGCGCCAGGCGGCGCTCAGCTTCCGAAGTGCTGTTGCGGCCGGCCTCGGTTGCTGCGCCAGCTGTCTCGGCCGTGGGGCGAGTCCAGGTCGTGGAGCGCGTAGAGTGGTCAACGTAGTATGTGCGACCCAGATTATCTGTGCGGCGCTCCCAGCCTGGAGGCAGGGCACCATACTGGTCCTCGAATGATGAGAGGTTGCGGGAGCCGTTTTGTTGATGCGAGCCTCCCCATCCGAGGTTTTGGGCTACAGTGTCTGCGCTCGGATCCTGTCCTGAACCCAATGCGCTTTGCCCGTTAGCGGCAGTGCCCACGGTAGCCGCTGTTCCCGTGTCCGTAGCAGCAGAAGAGTTGCCGATGTCCGAGATGGACGAGGAAGACGGCAGGGCCGACCCGGAAACGCCGCCAGTGCGCGAGCCGCGACGCGGATCGCTAGTGAGGTTAGTGGAAAGGTTGAAAACAAGCTTGCCACTGACCACAACGTTGTCGTTGCTGCGTTTGAGGTCACGCGTTAGCATCTGGTCACCGCCGGCGGCCAGGTCGATGAAGTCACGGACCACAATGTTGATCACGCCAAGAAAGCCCTGGTTTTTGCGCTTGAACTTTTTGTGGTCGAAGATCTGGATGGCGATGATCGAGCTCGGCTTCACTTCCACCTTGAATGTCTCGTTCCAGTAGGGATTGAGCGTCTTTTTGATGACCGACGTGCTCTGGGTCTGGGCGCCGTCAACGGTGATGACCACAAAAGGGTCCGGCAGCCGCAGCAGATCGCGCTTGTACAGCGCATCCGCCGCGATGATCGTGACTCGCAAGTTGGGTGCCATTTTAGGCCGGGACTCTAGAGGGGCTGAGAACCGACAAAAGAGTTAGATGGACAGATTGTCCCGGGATAGGTGGGACAAAGGCGACTGGCACTTTCCTGACTCAACTGACTAACCCGCCCGGGGCTCTGGCCACACACCACGCTAGTAAACGCTGCCGCTGCTGCCGCTGCTGCGCTGCACCCGAACTCCCAGCGCAAGCGGTTTGGCGCTGGCTTCAGGGCCGCGCTCGCGTGGGTTGGGTCGCGCTGACTCACCCGGCGCCCCGCCGTATCCGCCGAGCTTAGCAGGCTCAGGGCGCAAGCGGAAACCGCAAGCATCACGCCTGGCGCAGCGAGGCAATGCGTGGCCCCTGCGCTGGGCGTACCGTGCGAAACAGAGAGATTTTAGGTGGAAACCACCCCTTGATAGTAGTATCAAGGCCAATGTATTTGTTTGGCAATAATTACGCCGGCAGTCTATGGATGGAAGCCCCACTTTAGCCATGTCGCCGCGCCATATAAGGCTCGGCACCCGCACTACACTGTTATCGATTGCATCGCGAAGTGGTAGGGCCGGCGGCGAAGAGGCTCTGGCCGCTGCGGGACCCGAGCGGCAGTGGAATCGAGCATTTTAGTAGTTGTTAGACGCAACCCTCAAATAACAAAAAACCAAAAAAAAAAAAGAACTGATAAATAATAACCCGATAAAACATTTCCACCAAGACCATCTCTTGAGCCTCTGACTCTCCATTGCCGATAGCAACTTTGAAGCCAGCTGGGCACAGACTAGACTGCCGGATATACGGGGCCCGCCCGATCAGTGCCCATATACTGCCGGGCAGGCATTCCGCGAATTGGACGAGGGCTACGGGTAATGTGAGCTCATAGAGAAAAAGAAATAAAAATAAATTAGCTCCTAGGAACGGCTATTCAAATAATACTGTCTGACCAGCAGAACAGTCGCATTGCGAACTGGGCGTAGCAGAGGAAGTCGATGCTGTCCTTAAAACGGCGAGCAAATATCCATAAACTGGGAATTCTCTTGGCGTTCCAGGAGCTTGGCGGTGCGTAGACGCTCGCCCCGAGTCGAGCAATAATCTTCTACGCGATTCAGTAAGTCGCGCACCTTTGAGATATCCATCCTAGGCTCGATAACGCACAAAAGCTGAACGAGCAGATCCACCAAGGGCCCCATCTGAGGTCGGACATGCAGGAGGCACGCCCCAAGCAAAAGGACGCTACGGGCCGACGGCCGCTTTTCTCTCTCCATCCCAAAACCTGCCTGGGCATTGTTAGAGGCAACGTTCCTGTTAAGCCGGTGATAAACGTTCTGGAGGTACGCCAAAGCCTCGTCGATAAAGTCAAAATTGTCCAAATCAATGGGTTCAGCACTATACTTCTCAGCTCCACCGGTCCCATTGTACGCAACTGTCAGATCATAGAGCCACACAACGATGGTAGACATGTATGTAACCGCCGACAAGAGCAGTGGATTCCAAACCTTGGGGTTTACTTGACCAGCAGCCGCGAGCGACCAGACCAAGTACAAACTAGCAGTCGACACCATGGCTTTGGCTTCGTCAGTTTGAATCCATTGCGCATATAGCGGCATATACAAAAAGTCCAATAGCGCTGCTTGAGAAATTAGTTTGTCGTCATCGTTTCGAAGCCACTTGGATAGATTAGTCGTCACCTGGAGAACAATCGACAGGTCTTCGTGGAGGGTGATGAAGCTTGAGTAGTGATATAGGACGATTACGAGCGCATAGTGCGGTATCTCATCATCGCCACCAACACCCTCATTGCTGTCTTCCGCAAACTCATCAGTGATTTTGAGGCCCACGCCATCAGCTACCTTGAACAGTCGCTCGGTGACATTACCATAAGCCTCTTCAAAGTATCCGAACCAGATGTCCAGGCCACGGTACAAACGAGCCTGCGTTTCGCCGTCAAACAAGGAGGATGCCTGCAGACTACGGGGTGCGTTGGTAAGTTTATGGCTCAACACCATATCCAGGGCAAGGTCTCCGTTGGCGAAAATACCCGAGAGACGACCGACAATATTCATCAGCCCATACGATATCATGCGAATAGCAAATTTTGAAGGTACCGATTTATCACCACTGGACTGACGGCGAAGGATGGCTGCACTGCTCACAAGACGCGGAAACCGAACCAAGGATTTGAGTAGTCCCAAATAGGGAACATTGTTCATCACCAACGTTGGACCTATGATATAGAAGAACTCTTCCGTCGACGAAGCGTTCCAACATGGCTCCGGGGCAATCATGTGAATATCCAAATGGAAAAGTGAGAGCTGCGGAGAGAGAGAAGCCAGCGTCGATTCACTCATCTTCATGATGCCATCTGAGTAGAAAGCAAAATGGATCGTGCGCTTGCACATCTCGAATACAGCCCATTCTTTCCATTGAAGTTTACGCTCAACGCCTTGGTGGAATACGTAACCCTCACGGGAGACAGTCGCCCATACTGGCTTCCGTGCCGATTCTAAAGGTGTCCAGGTGGGGCTTTTAACAAGACCGAGATGTGGAACGCTGGACAGCGCAATCCACAGGAACTTTTCGATTATTCTCTTGCCAGCGTTGAAACGGATAAGAGAGAGACGCTGAGTATCCTCGCCTAAAATCAACGACTCATACCTAAGCAAAAGACCAAAAGCTTGAAGATGGCCAACATAAGGCGCGGCATACCTGGTGGACATAGGGCCCTCAGACTGACTTAAAGACTCGTATGTGTAAAGAGCAACAGAGGGATAAACCGACTTGGCCACTTCCTTAACGTTGAGGTCTTCAGATAGAGCCATGCCCAACATCACCAGAACAGACAAAAGAGCCGGGTGGCTATTGTTCGGATCAAATGTAGCCCTGTGAACAAGATAGGATATGCCACTGACCTTTTGCCACGCCGAACTCAAGTAGTGACCAAGCCCCAACTTACCATCGAAGAAACCACTAGGGACTTCGTTCAGAACTGACAGGACCAGCTGAGCAGTGCTCTCCGTGAGCTCAGAGAAATTGGTGACTGCCTTCTTCGTGTATAAAGTCGAGTACTTGTCAGCGCGATGACAGTACGTCTTAGTAGCTTCGCGATATATTTTGTCATACCCATACTTTTCGTTGGAGGTATCATATGCATCGTCGAAGAACCATTGGTAGTGACTCGTGAAACGCTTAGATTCAGCAGGCCCGTCGTCAAGGCGTGGCTCGCGCAGATCGTCATGGGTGCCAGCCACCTCGTCCTTGACTCTGTTTTCAATATAAAGGCGATGAGAATCCACGGACTTTTCCGTGGGTATCGCTGACACAGAGCGCATTTCAACGTCAAAATCTGTTATGGAGGGCACAGAGGTCGAGCTAGACGCCGATACGGAGCCGGGACCCGATGCAGCCCCTGAACCGGAAGCGAAGCTTGGGGTGCTCTCTTCGGAAACACTGCTAGACCCTCGAGATGGCGTTATACCAAAAGCACGATCACTCGGAGTAGACGCTGAAACCCCCCGCTTGTGTTGCGCCGAGCCAGCTGGGCTCCCTGTGACAGACAGAATAGCACCGGGCATAGCTGCCTGGCTAGCGTCAAATTTGTTCTGTTTTGAGGTCCCGCCTCCCACACCATCCGACGGCAGGCCCCCGCCCATCGGGCCCATACGCTTCAGTGGCCTGTAGTATTCCCACATTTCGTTGTTGATGCTCTCGGAAGTAGAAGTGTTCTGACCACGCATGAAATTGCGCGACGACTTTGAGAACTCGAAGCGGCCACTTGTTCCAGGGTAAAGTGGCTGCGGATGCTCAAACAAATCCGTGCCTCCACCACCGGCTGTGGCTCTTGAGCCAGATAGAGAGATTTCATCCGGCGAGTTACTCCCTAACCGGTCCTCCTGACTTTTGCGAGAACTATGTTGGGCCATCAGAGGCACGCTTGCTGGAGACCGCGGTGCGTATGGGGCAACCGGAAAGTTGTTTGCCCCGGTGGACGATGGGCTCATTAACGTTGAAGACTCACCACTGCGAGCACCATAGGCCGAGGTGTAGCCCATGCTGGAAGAGCTGACCGAGGAGGGAGCCCTACTTACAGGCCGGCCATTTGCAGGAGGCGAGTCAGGGCCGCTTGCACTAGTGAAGAAGTCCGCGCCCGCCGAGCCGGGCTGCGGTGCAGCCTCATTACCTGCCTCGGCCACGCGCTTGGCATGGAACTTTGTGAGGAGGTGGTTGTCGTAGAGGTCCTTGCGGCTGAAGTGCCGGTTGCACTGGTAGCACATGAATGGCTTGATATCCAGATGGTTTGTGGCATGGCGCTCGAGATAGTCTCTTCGATTAAACACCTTGCCGCATCCGGGGTGGTCGCAAACGAACTGGGGCTTGGCGTCGGTCTTCATAGCCGGTCAAAAAAAAACAACAACCAAACGTGGCTTGAGGGTGCTTGCGAGTTATGGAAGGGCTCAGGCTGCACAAAAGATTTCTGGACAACTGTGGCTATCTAGGGAATACCCGTGGCCTTGCGGTGGATGCTCTTACGTGCGCCAGATCCGTGAGAATATTTGGAATGCTAGCCGCCGCGCAAAGGCACCTGGAGAGCAAACTGGAGCACTGGGTAGCCCGGGAAGTAGCTGCTCACTGCAAGGATCCGGTACTCTCTATCCAGGACTGCTGCTTTCTTTTGCTTGCGAGTCCAGAAATTAGACCGACCTCGCTCGTACTGATCGTGTTGTTAGGTGGGGAGAGCCCTCTTAATCATTCATCCATTTCGCTTAGGACCATGCAGCTGCTTAGTCCTCCGCGTGCAGCGTGCAGCTGTCAAAAGCTTGTTTGGTCAGGCGCAGTATGCTGGTTGGGCGAAACTCCTCACAGGCCACGCTGACGGGGGGCAGCCCACATTGTCACGCCACGAGATAGCCAGCTATTTGAAGCTAGGGGGAGCCCGTCCCGGCGCCACGCGCCCACCACTCTATACGCATAGCCTGGGAGCAGACAGCCTCCCACGGTGCTCGATCCGCCGGCTTTTTTATTCTCCGCGCGTACCTGTTCTACGGCCTTTTCCAGGACGCCATTCCCATCGCCGTGGTGCCCCGGTTCGCCAGGGTACGGGCCATGCATGGTAAGGGCTGGCAGGCATATGCAGCTGGGGGTTTGACAGTCTCCGCTGCGGTCGCCCCTGCAGCTAGGTCGGGCACTTCCTTATCGATCCGGGCTTTTGCGAAAGTCAAAGCAAAGCGCAGACGTCTATACGTATCCCACGCTATGAACAGCATTGGATGCGCACTCTCGACTTTTAGCTTTTGCGCCCAACGTAGTGGCCCATGATCATTGTGGGCGCCTTGCAGCAAATGCGCCGAGCCGTCTAATCTGGGCCGGGCGCCCGGCCCGTGCCTTACTGTGGTCAGCAACTGAGTATTTGGATGGGCAAAAGTACAGGTGTTCGCGTAATCTGTAACTGGGCGACTTTGGCTTGCTCTGGAGAAAGGCAAACCCCCCGCAAGGATTGCGGTCATGATCTCGCGATTCGGCTATTCTATGCGATTCTCGGCGGGGCCTGGATTGCGCACCCTTGATCACCTGATGCCGACGTGCAGCTGTCAACTTAGCTAAGCGCCAGATTCACGCATATCCAGATCTCCTGACTGGCAGTATATCCCAATATGTCGGAGCAAATGGTGCCAGCCTGCTGCGGGGTGTGCCCTTAACCATTGAGCTGCACGGGGAGCGCACGTATCCAAGTAGCTGGCGTACCTTAGATTGGATTTCATAGCGCGAGCTAAAACTACATCGATGCTTGATGCTGTGGCAGCGAGTGCGCAGCAAGCGCTGCGTCGAATGGAGCCCTCCGCGATATATTGCAATTTGCTTGTCCGCTATGTAAGGAACAGTCCCTGGGCTAGAGTTTTCTGTAATAATTTCTAAATGCTAAACTTCTCTGAATATCCTCTAACTGCGGTTTCACTCTCACCTCACACGCGCTTGGAGGGAAACAAAAGACATGGCTTTTGGACTACTATGCGGTCGGTCGCGCGCGCCATGACAACTGGCAGGATACGCGTCAGGAGACTAACTCTCAATATTTCCGTATTTACAAACAAGTTGGAGTCGGTCCTGGTCTCTGAATGCTATTTACAAATCGTAGCGGTAAAATAGGTGCCGTCAATTCAAGTCTGTAACACTGCCAAAAAACCAAATCACTTTCACGAGAATGGCGAGCATATTCAGGCAGGTTTTGACCCACGCACGAAGGCCGATAACAGCTTTCTCGAAACTTTGCAATAAGAGATACACGAACAACCATCTCTTTTGGCTTATTTTACACACCTCGCCCAGTGCACTTCAAAATCGAGCCGGTCTACATTAGCATAAGCCAGTTGAGCCAGCCAGCTAGCCAGCCAGCCAGCAAAGGTGGGAGAGTGCTCGAGGCAGCACACGTGATCATTCCTCGACCAGCTTTCGCCTACGAATAGCTGGTCCGGGGACCTTGGCTTGGCAGGTGGCACAAAAGCGGCTAGTGACTGGGGCTGCCGTTCAGCCCCTGCCGGGAAACCAGTATGACAGCATAGTAGCATAGTGAGCTATAGAAGTAATCAAGTGAGTAAAGCTGGGGCCAATTGATGCTTGAGGCAAAAAGAAAACAACAACAACAACAACAACAACAACAGCACACTCGACGGCGGAGGGCATGTGCTCAGGCACCCAGCAAACAAGCCGGGGAGACGGCCGGCCTAGGCTTCGTTGACCAGCTCACCGCTGTGAATGTACTTGCCGCCGAAAAACTCAGCCCACTGCTGCAGCGCACCGCGCTCCTCCTCCGTCAGGTTGTGCAGCGTGTCAATGGGCTGGTCGATCGGCGTGAGCATGTCCTCCTCAAAGCTGTGCTTGGCCAGGCCGCGCGAGGCGTCGCGGCCGGCAAAGTTCTCGTACATGCCGCCGGGGCCGTAGTGGGCCTTGCCTGCCGTGACGTCGTACACCTTGCCGTCCACGGCCATGAGCACCCGAGGGTCGTCGCGGCCGTTGTACTTGGCGAGCGTGCGCGGCGTAAACGACTGGAAGACAATCGGGGCGTACTCCACGATCTCCGGCTCTTCCGACGAGAAAAAGAACCAGCGCACCACGAAAAAGGCGACGATTGCGAGCACTATCCAGACCAGCATGACAAATGGTGGTCCTCGGATTCCGCCCCAGCCATGTCTTAAATCCCGGCCGCTGACACGGGCCAGGCTGCTCCCTCCGCTCTCCCCCGCAAAATGCGGGTGCCTGCCGTTGAGCAGCAAAGTGGGGCGAAGGGTGGAGGTCGGCGGCATGTGACTTGGTCACGTTCGGCACATCCTGGCCCACCCGGATCAATGCCCGGCTTGGGCCTGCGACTGTCGCAGCGGCGAGGGGGCAGGAGGGCAACTTGATCTATATAGCCCACGGAAAATAAATACAGTTCATAAATAGAAAAACCGGGCTGCCGAACGGGGTGGCCGAACGCGGTAGCCGAGCCGGGTGGTGCACTAGTGCGCGGGAGCCTCGTCGAGCGCGTCCGGCATAACAGACAGGGCGCGCTCGACCTCCTTCAGCGTGCGGCCGATAGCATCCGCATCCTGGGCCTGGAGAGCATCGCGGATGCCTGGAAACGTGAATGCCAGAGCGTCGTCTGGGTCGGGCACGACCGCCGGACCAAATATCAAATGCTTGAACCAGCGGCGGTGCGGCAGGCCATGTATATTCATCAGACTCTTGCTAAAGTCTACCAGCCAGTTATTGAGCTCGTGGCGGTAGACTCGGGCCGGTGGGATCTCTGTGGGGGTCGCCGCGCCACTGGGGGTCGTCATGGCCGTCCACTCCAGCAGGCGCTCCCGCGCTAGCACTCCAAGCTGGACCACGGAATCAGCTCCCTTTACCAGCCTGTCGTAGCTGATGGAACCCGACACCTCACTGTCCAATATGAGGCTCGCGCGATGCTTCAGCTCGTCGATATAACGGTGCAGCTCCTGGCCGAGACGCCCAATATCGTAATTGACCACAGGCCGATCCGCGTACTCTAGCGCAGCGAAAGCCGTAAGCTCGGCCAGGGCCCTGTGGGCCTCAAAGTCATGATCGCCAAACTTTTTTTGCCAGTAATTTGTATCGAAACACGAGTCTTTCGGATATACGGGGCCACTGAACCCCAAGCGGATGGTGGGCGTCCCTACATGTGATGAGAACACTTCTCCGTTGCTAAACACCCTTGGAACTTCAACACGCTCAGCATTCGGGTTTTCGGACGTGTAAGACTCCCAGAGCGTGGCGTTGTTGAGTGACACCGCCCCCAAAGCTTCCTGGAGACTTATCATTGGATTACCCTCGATCGAGATATCAGTACCCGACACGCCGCTGTCAAGATCGACATAAATGACGCCGTCATCGCGCAATTGGTTCTCAAAAAACTCGACCCATTCGGTGGATCCAGCAAAATTGTGTGCACTGCCATCCCACGCGAAAAAGTAGATGGAGCGCAGGGGCTGCCACTTGTGTTCGTATTTCAAGTAGCCTAGGGCTTTGGCCACCTCCAAAAGAACAGTGAGCCCAGAAGTGCCCACACCCCCCGAGCAGAAGGTATCGAGTTTGGCACCAATAAAGATAGCTTTGGCACCTTGGTCGCTGCCCTCAATCTTGGACATAACATTGGTGACAGTGTGGCGCTCTTCGAGCTCGGGCCATACAGCTAGTTCCACAACGGGGCTGTCCGGGGTGTCGTCTCCAGTCCACCACTCCGAGACCTCTCGAGGGTAGCCATTATTGCTCCAGTCGGAAACGCGGAGTCCGTGGCCCTGGAGACTCTTCAAAAACGTGCCTGCGTCTTTCCATGACATGGCCGCGACGGGGATCTTGACAATGTTGTTGACATGGGTGAGATCGTTCAGACGCATGTTTGAGCCCGAAGGTATCTCGGGGCTGAGAACGTCGCCGGGGACCAGTTCTGGGATGGCCATGCAGGCACGTTGAACAGCCGTTTCCGAATAGTCTGGTCCGTCGGGCCAAGCCGCGAGATCCGGGTGCTTTTCGCTGAAGAACAGCACGCCGTGGGCACCGAAGCCTTCGGCGCGTTTGGCCGCCAGGGCCGGAGAGCCTCTGCCGTAGCGCATGACTACGACTTTCTGCTTGATAGAAATCCCCTGGTCTTCCAAATACTGGAAATCCTCGCGGCGGCCGTAGTTTGCGTAGACGAGGCGGCCGTGGGCCCTGCCCGGCAAGCTCAGCGTCATGTGCGGCATGGGCTTGGCGTGCTGCGGGTTGCCATCGTCGTTTTCGTAGACACTGCCCTCGGCGAGCTCAGTGTGAGCCACAGCGTTCCCGTCCCGGTCGAACAGAGTTAGGCTCGTGGCGTTGGGATGCGTCAGGAAGGTGTGGACGTCGGCCAAGGACACCGAGCCCAGGCCAAACTTCTGGAAGGACTCGTGGACGTAGCCGGCGGTGGTGTAGCCGGCAGTGGTCCCCGCGAAATGCGGGATGCTGTCAAAGTACTCGGACACGTGCTGCATGTGGTGGACGTCGATGTAGCCGCGGACGTGCTCTCTGAGCTCGGGGATGTTGGAGAACACGCCGGGCGGCGGCGAGCCCGCGACGCTCATAAAGTAGATGACGCTGACGGCGGCGGAGGCCAGCACGAGGAAGGAGATGCGGCGGGCCAGCAGCGGGTTGATGTACGGGTCGAGCAGCGCGTCGACCCGGGCGCCGAGGCGGCCCCACGCGCGGGCGACGGGATCGACGACAAAGTGGCGCACGGGGACGATGACGTGGCTCTTGAGCTGCGACACGACCTCGGAGGCGCGGGCGCGGCCGCTGCGGCGCAGCTGCGGCGGCTCTTCGACGACAAACTCCTCGAGCCGCGCAGGCGGCTCCGGCGCGCCCAGCAGCGGCTCGCTTGCGGCGCCCTGCCCGGCGCCCTGCCCGGCCGTCTCGGCCTCGCCATAGATTCTGTCGTAGCTCGGCGGCGCGTCCATTGCGATTGGCAGTGCAGCTGCTCCAGCGAATGTGTGGGTGGGCCGCTGTAGAGGTAGCCCAGACGGCGAGCTTGGGAAACCAGTGCACAGGGGGGAGGCACAGGCACAGCTGGCTGGGGCTGGGCTGGCGAGCTGAATAAGGAAAGGCGTGTGGTGTTGAATAGGCACTGGGGAAAGGGGGGGCTCACCGGGGCAAGCCTTTTGATTTTGGCATCTTGCTTTTTGGGACAAACAAGGTTGGTAAGGCGTAAGCTGTTGCACCACCGCCAGTCACGGGAGCAGGCTGGGGACGCGGTTGGAGTGAAATTCTACGGCCCATCGAGCCCAGCCGAGCGATCCACAGCGAAACTCTCGCCGCATTGTCCACAGCGACTACCGCAGCGCCTACCGTAGCGCCTACCGTAGCGCCTACCGCAGCGCCAGTAGTTGACGGAGCGCTTTGACCGGGCGAGGCAGCAGCCGCGGGGGAAAAGATGGAGCCGCGCAGTGCGCGACGTGCCGCGGCTACGCCGGCGGCGGCCGCGCCGCGCCAGCCGCCGCTGAACATCGCCATGGTCTGCGACTTTTTCTACCCGCAGGCCGGCGGCATCGAGCTGCACATCTACCAGGTCTCGCAGCAGCTCATTGCCCGCGGCCACTCCGTGATCGTCGTCACGCACGCGTACGGCCCGCGCTCGGGCGTGCGCGTGCTCACCAACGGGCTCAAGGTGTACTACGTGCCGTTCCTGACCATCTACCGCGAGAGCACGTTTCCGTCGGTCTTCTCGTTCTTCCCCATCTTCCGCAACATCATGCTGCGCGAGCAGATCGACGTGGTCCACGGCCACGCCACCATGAGCTCGCTGTGCCACGAGGCAATCGTTCACGGGCGCACCATGGGGCTGGCCACCGTGTTCACAGACCACTCGCTCTTCGGCTTTGCCGACGCGGGCTCCATTCTTGTCAACAAGCTGCTCAAGTTCACCCTCACCGACGTCGACCATGTGATCTGCGTCTCGCATACGGGCCGCGAGAATACCGTGCTGCGCGCCGCCCTCAACCCGCGCATGGCCTCCGTGATCCCCAACGCCGTCGTGGCCGAGGACTTCGAGCCTGACCCCGCCGCCACGAACCCGGACAGGATCACCATCGTCGTGTGTTCGCGCCTCTACGCCAACAAGGGCGCTGACCTGCTCGCCGCAGTCGTGCCCGTGATATGCAAAGCCAACCCCAAGGTGGACTTCATCATCGCCGGTAGCGGGCCCAAAGAAGTGGATCTCCAGCAGATGCGCGAACAGCACAGCCTCCAGGAGCGCGTCCAGCTCATCGGCGGCATCAGCCACGAGCAGGTCCGCGACCTCATGGTCAAGGGCAAGATCTACCTGCACGCGGCGCTGACCGAGGCCTTTGGCACAGTCATTGTGGAGGCCGCATCGTGCGGCCTGCTCGTCGTCACCACTAATGTGGGTGGCATCCCCGAGGTCCTGCCCGCGGACATGACGGTGTACGCCGAGCCCTCGGCTCAGTCGCTGATTGCCGCAACGCACCGGGCCATTGGCATGCTGGAAAACAAAGAAATCGATATGAGCCAATTCCATGACAAGATTAAGCACATGTACTGTTGGACAGACATTGCCCAGCGCACGGAACTCGTGTACAACACCATCCTCGAGACCAAGCCCGCATCAGAACCGGTCTTGGAACGGCTGCAGCGGCACTACCAGTGCGGGCCCTTTGCTGGGAAGCTCTTTCTCCTGTGCGTAGTCGTGGACATTCTGCTGCTAACCGTGCTCGAGTGGTTCTACCCTTCCGAGAGCATAGATGTTGTCAAAAAGTGGCCCTCTCCCCGGGCCCGTGTCTCTAGAGCAGAAACTGGTTGTGCGCCACTCGAGAACTCAAAAAGAACACCAAAACAATAATTGCATTAAACTGAGAACAGCTACTTAATAAATATTTGCATAATGAAAAGATCATGCTAAATTCTGCTCATGCAAAACCCCGCTAACAACCTGGCCCACGGGACGCTGCACGCTGTCGCCAGGAGCCGCAATGATACTAAGCACTCGGCTTTGCTCGGCGGCAAGAAAGGCGGGTTTATCTGCCCTTCTGGTCCACTTGCCAGGGTCGCTGGGCTCGGCAATTTTGAACGTGGCGAGAGCTTTCCAGGCTTCTCTAATCGACGGATTCCCTGCCAATCCACTCAGAGAGCGAGCTGGCCGTTGGTGGGTCAAAGGCTCGAGCGCGATATGCTCGGTGCGAGATCTAGACTGAGTGGCATATTTTAACGCTGTCCGCATAGTTTGCATAGCCAGCTGGTAGGTCGCAGCGTCCAGGTCCACGGGCATTTCCATTTGCTTCAATTTGGCAATCTGGGTTTCTCTGTCCGCGAGGTCAGATTTGGCTCGGGACAGTTCGGCCTCCAAGGCCTGGTTGCCGCAAGTCAGCTCCGCAAGTGCCCTTTCCAGCCTTTGTACTGTTGTTGCCAGTTCGCGTGCCTTGGTCGCGCGGACCGTGAGCAGGTCGAGCTTCAGGTGGGCCGACTCAAGCTCCTGGCGCTGGCCCTGAATGACGAGCTCTAAATCACGCTGGCGAGCCCGGCTCTCGCGCTGCGTGTCGTCTTGTGTGGAACGCGCCACGCTGGAATTGACCACAGCATCTAAGGTTTCGGCAGTTGGCTCGACAAGGGCCACCTTAATAGCAGCGGCATCGAACGACCAACCTGCAGCGCTACCAACCAGAATGTCCGACGTGAGCCCGTGCTCGTTCACAAGGTAGCTGAGCGCTTTGGCGACGTCGAGCTCGCCAGGCGGATATCCTTCAACCGCCGCTTTGATGTCGCGCTTGATCTGAAGTAAGCGCGGTTCCAAGTCTTTGGGAGAGACGTCACCGGCTTTGAAATCTTCAAATAGCGCGGCGACGCGGCTAGAAATGTCCGGGCTCGGGGCGGCCGCGAGGAGCGCCTCGGCGCCACGCATGTCGGGGTTGGCCGCAGCCGCCCTGGCCAGGACAGATAGCTGTCCAGTCTGCGCCGCCTCCAAATCCAGCTTGACCATGCGCAGCTCGAGCTTCAGCACGCGGACCTGCTGGGTTAGCTCCAGGACGAGGCCCGAGTCTTCCTGCACTTTGGCGCCTAAACTTGCTGGTCGCGCGGGTGACGGAGGCGGCGACTTTGACGGCGATTGGCTGGCCGATTCTGTGTCTGATCCAGGCGGTCCCGGCCGGCCCGGCGTGCCCGGCCTCGGGGTGCCCGGCCGCCTCTGCAGGTTTGTCCGGGCTTTCTCGAGATCCCTGATCCGGCGGTTGGCGGCGTCCTGGGCCACCCGGGCCCTGCCCAGCTCCGACTGCAGCTCGGCGATCTCGCTCTCGCGCGCGGCCTCGAGCTCCTGGCTCAGCTCGCGCAGCTGGGCTGCCTCATCCGCCTGCTCGCGGAGCTCAGCGATTTGCGCGCGGGCCTCAACGCCCTCCTCGGTGAGGCGCTCGACCATCTCCTGGGCGGCACCGGCCTCCTCGAGGCGCGCATGCAGATCGGCCAGCTCCTCGTCGAGCGCGCGCACGCGCTCCTCGGCCATCTCCTTGTCGAGGGCTGCGAGCTCAAGCGACTGCTTCAGGCCGGCGATTTCTGCCGCCATGGGCTGGAGCTTGCCCTCTAGCCGGGCAATGATGGCTTTGAGCTTGTCTGCGCTCATTGTGTTTGTGCTGGGGGCAGCCGGTCAAAAACGAAACAAACTAACAAAAAAGCAACAAAAATAAACAAACAACAAAAAAAGCAAACGAAAATCCCCGGCAGACCAGCCGGCGCTTCAGCTGGTTCTCCGGCCCGCTGTTTGGCAAGAGGCCCGTCGATGGGATGCGCGCTCGGCTGGGCCCTGCGGCTAACTCCAAGTGGGTGTGGTGGTGTGGTGCACGTAAATTAGTCCCAGCTATCTATCTCTTCTTTCCCCCTCGGACGCGCCGGGCCCCTACCCTTTGTAACGCGCGACGCAGGCAAGCCAGGCAGGCATTTGAGCTCGAAACATTTTATATACCAGCATGAGTTCTCGAGCGGGCGGTCTGGACGGGGCTGCGTTTCCGCGGGGCGGGCACGCGGCCTCGCTGCAGCACGACCGCCTGAGCGACAACCAGCTGGACGAGATCCGCGAGGCCTTCTCCGTGTTCGACACCGACAAGGACGGGTACCTGAACTTCCACGAGCTCAAGGTAGCCATGAAGGCGCTCGGCTTCGACGCACCCAAGGCCGAGATCTTCGACATGCTCCAGGACACCGTGCGCGGCCGCCGGCGCATCTCCAAGGCCCGCTTCGAGCGGGCCATGACCACCAGGGTGCTGCAGCGCGACCCCGTCGAGGAGTACAAGCGAATGTTCGCCCTGTTTGACGAGGACGGCAAGGGCTTCATCGACATCGACGACCTGCGCCGCGTTGCTCAGGTGCTGAACGAGAACCTGACCGAGCAGGAGCTGCAGACCATGATCGACGTGTTTGACTTGAACGGCAGCGGCACGGTGACCCTCGAGGAGTTTGCCGACATGCTCTCGGACTCTTGACGTTGCCACCGACCCTGTAATGCTGTTGTTGTTTTTTTTATTTTATTTGTTCCCCTCCCCTGGTGCGGACCGCTCCCGCCTGGGCCAACTCTGCGGCAGTTGCCAAGTAGGCAGGCATGCTCAGGAGCTGCAGCTTGCAGCTGCTGCAAGGGCCCAGCTTGAAGTATGCGAGGTGAAGTGATCCGAGCTGATGTGAGCCGCACCAAAATAATACAAACCAAACGCCAATTATCCTAATTACCTACTATTTACTGGTTACTATACTTCGTCGAACACATCCACGTCTTCTTTTGCTGGACGCCCCTTGCTAAATACGTGGATGTACGTGCTGCCCAGAGCTGTGTACGGCGGCAGCACGGTTAGAGCCACCGCGGCCAGGAAGACAAACAGGCCATCAAACACAAGGAAGTAGAACTCTTTTACGTTGATCCGGTTGTTTGCTTCGACGGCCGACGAAATCAGCCGGAAGATTGTTCGCTCTAAAACGAGAATTAGTGCCAGCACCAGTACGGGAATGAAAAAAGGGAACCACCGCTGCCGGGCCGCCTCGGCGTAGGCTGGAACTGGCTGCCGCCTCTGTACAACACTCAGCTTGAATGTCACAAAGGCAATAACAAGCACGACCATGAGAGCTACCTGGATCGCTACGCCGGCCGTGATGATATCTTTACCTGCAGTCATCTGCGACAAGCTCTTGCTGGAAGCACTGGTGGTCATGAGCACGGCTCCTACAATCTGCAACACCAGAGCAAAGATGTCGACGACAAGCATTGAAATGGCCGTCTGCTTTCCGGAAAGCGGTGTTCCAAAGTTATTCCCGTACAGTTCAATAAGCTTGGCCAGCTGGAAATAGACGGCCCGCAGTATGAACAGCGGCGCGATGAGCAGGAGCACATGCCAGGCTATAAAGGCGCCCAGGTTGTCAGGCTGCCACGCCAACACACACCGTGATATATAGCCTCCGAGCTCCAGCGCGCACCCGAGGCGAAAGAAAAGGGCAAACCACTTGTGTGGCTTGAATTGATTCTTGTACCGCCATTGCACTAGGGTCAGGATGCCAAAGGCCACAGCAAACACGATGTTTCCTGCTTTGTTCGGAGTATAGCCGTTGATGTGACTGATGTCCATTGGTGCTTAGCGACGTCTGGTCAATCTCCGCTCGTGAACTGGCGCTTTTTATGTCCTGAAACTTATCAGGCGGGCTATCAGGCCTAGCCACCGGTCCTACATGAACCCGTGCCCCTGCAGCAGGCAGCTGATCTGAGCCCCATGTCGAACGTCATAGGTTGCATATCTGCCGCTGTTGTGGAGCCGCCCTACAGCACAAATCGACGGACTCCAGCACAGTGTTTGCTAGAGAGAGCAGCGCGCTACATATCTGCTGTCAGCGCCCCGCAAGCTCAAAGTGAAATGTGCGTCCGGGCGTCTGGCGCTGACGCGGGCAGGCCAAGCCAAGTCGGCTGGCGCGACCGTTTGGCCATGCGGGCCCGGTGGCAGCCCATGCGCGGAGCTGCGGGCGAGAGCTGCCAAATGCGGGAGTTGCCTCATGGGCGCTTTGCTAATCGGCGTCAACGGGCTAAGAGGCGCGGCCATGCAAACAGATAATTGGTGGCCAACCGCACGAGTTTGCCGCGAAATATCGAGGCGCAAACCCCAGCAAGCTGCGCTGTGTGCTGAGCCGTGCGCAGGCACGAGTATGTGGCTGGCCTGTGCAGGCCGGCTATCGCAGGATGCCATGGCTGCTGGGCTGCTCCGGTCAAGCCAGCCGCAGCCAGGCGGGCCAGCACCAGCTTTTGGGAGCCACCACCGAGGAGGCCCTAAGAAACCCTCAGCATGAGGCGCGCCGAGGTGTGCTAGTTAATGGTTGTGGTACGGCAATATCGCCATTCCAAAGGTGGGAAAAAAAGAAAGAGAAGCCAGACTAGCTGCCGCTATAGGAGCTGAGCAGCAGCCCGCTGCATCCATATTGCAGCCGGCGATGCTATGCCTGCCCGCCGCCAGAAGTGCGTGGGCTCGCAGGTAGGCGCAGCCCGCGTAATAGCTGTGCCAGGCCCACGCGTACTTTTCCTCCCATCCCGCACAGCCGCGTGCCTCTCCCTCTCCCTCTACCACCATTACTTGACGCATTACACACTACCCTCTCTCTCTCACACACTCCCAAGCCAGGCAGGTGGCCGAGCGACTCGCGCAGCTACTTGAACTTTTCACCGGGGGCCCCCCGTTTACGTAACCTCCAGACTAGTGGTTTCATGGTCAACCGACGGTTTGTGAAGCAGCTCGGCGATCTGTCCGCCGCCGAGCTGGGCCGCACGCTGCGGCTGATGCGGAAGTCACGGCCGGAGGGCGTGTTCCAGACGCCGTCCAACTCCGTGCTGCCCAAGGGCCAGCGTCTCCGCGACGAGGACATTCCGCTCCGCGCGGGCGACCGCGTGCAAATCGCGGTAGGCCCCGACAAGGGCAAGATCGGCCGCATCCAGCAGCGCCACGGGCAGAGCACTGGCAACTCGTTCACCGTGGTCGGCGTGGGCGGTGACCAGGTCGTGCACCCTATCGAGCTGAAGCCTCTGGCCGGCGAAGGCTACGACCCCGTGGTGTCCAACGGGAAGGTGTTTGACTACAAGGATCTGCGGCTCGTCTCCAAGATCAAGGGCGACGACGGGAAGGACGAGGATGTCGTGATCCACAGTCTCGAGCTCGGCAAGCCCCAGTACGACGCCCGGTCCAACACCTATCCTCGGGTCCGCTACGCCAAACACGACAGGTCCATCGAAATCCCTTTCCAGCTCGAGCAAGCCAAGCCCGTCGAGTCTGCGCTGACGACGCCGGCACCGGCAGCTGACCTCCGGACGCACTACGTCACCTCGGTCCTGGAATCGCCCCTGCCGGTCGGCGCGATCGACCAGATCACGAACCTGGATGCCAAGTTCAAACGGCACCGCTATGCGGCCAAGCTGTCGGCGGAGCAGATCGCCCGCGCACAACCTGCGCCTATGCCGCTGCCGCCCCGCACAAAGAACCTGCTCCGCAACCTCGAAGATATGCCCAAGCCGCCAAAGATCGAGTTCACAAAGGAGATGGAGTCGTTCTTGGGCAAGGAAATCAAAAAGGGGCTGGAAAAGCGCGTGCATCAAGAGACGGCTGCTCTCAGCTCCTACAACTGATGTTCTGGCTATTTTGGCACTATGCAATCACGCCGATAGTTTCTTGTCATGTATGCTCTGCGCGCAACAATAGAGTCTGTGAAGCGGCTTCTCACCTTTGTATATAGTGAGGCTCCTTGAACTGGGCCCAGGTCGCATACTTCTGTACCGTTAAAATTTCTTTTTAATCGAATAATAGTATGAATTATTCATGCTAGCCGGTCCCAACTAACGATGCCTATATACGGTTTCATGACATGCAAAATGCAAAAAAAAGATAAAAAAAGAAAAAATCCAGGCACCCACATGCGCAGCCTTGTCAGCCACGCGTGCGCACAACAAAGTCATAGAAGTATCGCTTGAAGTCTTTGAGCGGCATCTGCGCAAGCTGGTCCACCAACTCTTGCGCCCCACTCGACGGCAAGCCGGCACCCTCGAGATATTTCCGCAGCAGGTCCGCGTACCACTGGCCACGGGCATCCCACATGCTTTTTTGGAGCGATCCCAGCTCTAAAACCACTAATTTTGTTTGTGCATCCTTCAGGCTGAAATCAGGCTTAAACATCATGGTCCAGCAGAGTTCGGTCAATCGGGTGAAAATCATATGCCCATCAAAGAGCGCAACAGTTTCTCCGCTGCCGAACTGGTCCTCTGGAACTTTTCCGCTGCCCCACAGTTGTACCATTTTACCCAGATCGGCAATGGCCAGCTTTTGATTGGCAGTATCATTGTCGTGACTCGACGCATAGTGCACCAGGCTGGCCATCACGTTTTCAAAGGCAGTCCCATTTCTCTCAACAAGGAAGATGGCCCCATACCTGTTATTCAGAATATTGAATATCAGTTGCAAATATGCTCTCACCAACTCCTTTCGCAGCACTTGACTATCTGTTGACCCTGTGGCAGCCTCGCTTTCAATTTGGCGAAGGGTCTGGAAAACCCCTTCAAATAGAGGAGTGCATAGACTGGTAAACATCTCGAAAACACCGCCATCGGTGCGAAATGTGTGAGCGAGTTGGCCCAAAAAGCTCAAAAAGTCGCCCAACTCATCTGCTGTCACATTATTGAGGAGTGAGTTGATTAACCGCGAGATCTCAATGATAATGTCCGACCCTAGCAGAACAACAAGTCGAGATATGGTAAACCTCGCCGCTTCTCTTACAATAGCAGCACTACCCACTTGTTCGAGCACGGAGACAACCATTTCTGCACCCTTTTTCATTTCGCCCGCTGGAGCAGTCGCCCGGAAATTCTGAGGAGCCACGTCGCTCATTCCCCGCGCAAACGTTCCCAGGGCCATGATAGCGTGGTGCATTTTAAGATACTGAAGCTCGCGTTCACTCGAGCTAGAAGTAGTTCGGGCGATCTCAACCGAGCTGTAGATATCATTGGACAGAGATCCTAGAAACGTGTCGATCAACTCCGGTCCCGCTTCAACATTATCAGCGAGAACGACGCCGCATACCTCAAACAGATTTAGCTGGTAGTCAAAATTGCCATCATCTTCGCTATCAGAGTCGGAGTCAGCTTCATTTTTGGGAAGTTTAGCCTCAATATGAAGAAGTGGGACCACCGAGCTAAATATATGCGACGAAAGACTCTTAGAGTCTAACTCTCTGCGCACAATTCCGAACCATTTGAGAAATAAATACCAACTCCGCACGCGAACCTTCAGATCTCTATTGTGTATGCCCAAGGGTGAGATGAACATCTCAAGCGTCTTGTTCAGCATATCTGGGCTCTTGGAAGAAAAAAAATTAGCATGACGATATGCCAGTTCCATGAACCAGAGTTGGATTGGTGGACTGCTCACAGTAACCGCAGGGCTATTAATCATTGTTTCGAAGAGCCCAGGAAGAACTTTATCAGGTCGCGGAGCCTCTCTCTTGGCAGCACGAACAGAACTAGACTTCAGAACATCACCCAAGACGCTGAGCTCGTAAAGAGCAAGTTCCGTTTGCTGCCAGGTATTCCCAGTTTGTCTAAGCTTTGTTGTTATGAACTGCGCAACATCACTCACAAATAGTTCAGCATGAATAGACGCCAGTTGCTCCTGTAATACCTTGAGCTTGTTACGAAGTTCAAGGAATTCTCTTTCGTCCTCATCGTCAGCATTGGCATCCCAATCCATATCGGCATCGTAAGCACTTTTGCTAATAGCTTCCTGCAGAATGACCTTCAACAGTTGAAGCCTCTCAGCGGGCAGAAAGGGACTCTGCCCCGGTTGCCCAGCGTTCGGCGATTTATTTACCTCACGCCTCACAAATTGGAGATACTCGTTGAGTGTAGGTACAACCTGCAGGGAGGTATCATCGTACTCATTTGCCAGATATTGGAGGATTGTCGACATTAGTTCATTCAGCTTATTCTCAGCCTGGGAGGCAAGAGTCGACCCGCTGTCCATAATCCGCAGCAGTTCAAGACCGACTGTGTTTGTGGTATGCGCCACACGTTCGTCGAGCTCAAGATCGCCAGCAGTCTCAGGAGGAAGCTCGCGAAGCAGGTTGGTAAGGTCGAGGGCTACAATAAGTTCCAGTTTGTTTTCAGGTGGCATTTTCTTCGAGACAATTTCATTGACGGTATCCAGTGTGGTAAGGCGAAGCTTGGCAACAACAAATTGCTTGATAATAAGCTGCTGCATTACCCCATTTCCTAATAGCATCGAGATATCTACCCACGATACCCAGCCACCAACAACTTTAAGGGCGCCTTCGAGAATCTCCAGGCCCTTGGGGTCTGAGCGGCCAGTATATTTTGTTAAAGTAGATAGCCACGACTCAATGAGATCTGCCATATCATTTACGCGGATTTGATCCTTCAGGGTGTTGTTCCGTTGCACGGACTCTGCGTCACGAATAATCAAAGTGTCGCCAATCTCCTCGTGCACAGACCTGAGCACCCTCATGTATAAATCTGTACCCCTATCCGAGCCTTCGGCCATGCCCTGCAAGTCCTTGAAAAATGACGGCCAGGTATTTGTATACGACAAGGTAAACAAGTACGTGAGCGTCTGGGCTAACTTGTTTCTGATGTGTGCAGGCTCCTCGTAGGCATCTGGGCTAGCGATACGAGTCAAATACTGCCATGTCTGTTGCCTCACAGTTATAAGCTCGTCCTGAGACAGTAGCAGCAGCGCGCTATCGAGTACTTGGTAGGCGAAGAAAACGGCTTCTTCCCTGCGCCGATTCGTGCCCTGTGTGACGAGCTCAAGGGCGGCTGGCCACCCGTCCTTCGAGCCTTTCAAGCTATTGCAGTAATCTAGCGCTTGCTGCTTAATAGAAGGATCAGCATCGCCCTGAAGGACGATATAGACTGCCTGTTCTAGCTGGTCTGCTTCCATGGCATGAAAAATTACGTTACAGGGTGCCTGTATATAAGCTTGGGAGTCGGACGAGCCTTGCATGCGAAATGCATTACATCGCACCTTACTCGGCAGGTCGTACGAGAAGGTGTTTCACGACTCCCTTCGAAAGCATGGGATTTTATAGTATCATGAGATTCACACATTTTTGAAGGAGATGGCTAGATACGCGCACTCGCGTTCCTATCACCACTTTCAAAGCTATACTGTAGGTGCCTCTGTGTCGTAGTGATGTCCCTGAGGTCACATGGTTTACCGCAGGGTGACAAACCAGGACATACCACTAGTCGGCGGCTACGTAGGCTAAGAATGACATTGTGTTCTAAAGAGTGGTTGGAAGAAATATTGGGCATCTGGTAGAAACAGAGTTCTTAATAGAGCCAAGATAGAGCCAAGATAGAGCCAAGTCCTAATTTGGAAGAGCAAAAATAAATCCGTAAGTTGAACTGCAGAACCAAGTAACATAGCACCTGCCATCCGGGCGCCACCTCAGACACGAAAGCTGGCTGCGCTATTGCTAGCCTGACCTGTACTTCCGTCCCAAGGCTACGTAACCATCCGCGTTACCGCGGATATTAGTAACCACCCTGAGATTCGAACCGGACACGCGCCTTAATTTACAAAGCCCTAAACAACATGCGAATAACCCACTACAGGCAAAATTTTTAAAAATACGTTGGAATATAAGAACAGTTATAGGGCTAGGTTAAAAACCTAAGAGCGAACTAATTGTCGGGTTTGAGCCGTGAATTGGCAACTCTTTCCGTCCCCAATTTACTGGCATACATAATAATCTCATTGAGAATGAAACCTGAATCTGTGTTTGATTCATATAGTCATGAATGTAGTTGGTACTTAACGGCGGAGCAATTGACAAGCCTCGGATCACTAGCAGGTCTGAGCATCTTGGCAGGTAACCAAACTATTTGCCTCCCGTAACATCCAGGAAAGTGCCCGTAATAAATGAAGCTTCACTGCTCGCTAGCCATAGTATAGCTTGAGCTACCTCCTCCGGCTGGCCCCCGCGGCCCAAGGGGATCGTTTCCTTCACTCGGTCCACCCGGCCGGGCTCTCCGCCGCTAGCGTGCATTTCTGTATAGATGTGTCCAGGGCGGATACAGTTCACCCTGATTCCTTCACGCGCAACCTCTTTGGCGAATCCAGTCGTGAATGTCTCGAGAGCTCCTTTCGAAGCGGCGTAGTCTACGTACTCGTTAGGGCTACCGAGCCGCGCCGATGCAGAAGAGATGTTGATTACCACCCCGCCTTTACCGCCATGGCGATAAGACATACGCTTCGATGCTTGCTGAGCACACAGAATAGGACCAATTGAATTGATGGCGAATATCCGCTGAATCCGCTCAAAGTCCAAACTCTCGAGGCGGCTCTGTTGAGCAATCACAGCAGCATTGTTCACCAAAACATCGATCCGGCCAAATTCTTTGTCGATTGCTTCAAACAGCTGCACGACTTGTCTCGGATCGGCGCTGTCGGCGCGCACGGCCAGCGCTCGCCGGCCCATTGACCTAACATCGGCAGCTACACCCTCCGCAGCTTGCTTGTTGGAAATATAGCTAAGGGCAACGTGATAACCTCTGGACGCCGCCAGCCGCGCTGTGGCAGCACCTACGCCACGGCTACCACCAGTGATCAATATTACCTGTTCGCTTGTTTCACCGTCTAGCATTCGTTGAGGGGTAACTTTGAAAGAAGAGCTTTTTTAAGGTAAGGTACATGTTACCCCGCATGTTCTTGTCACACGACAGCCGGTGCAGACAGGACCTAGCCCATAACCGTGGTGCGCCAAACTATGCCAGGACGTTAAGTTAGGGACGTTTGTGAGCGGGGTTTTGAAGTTTACGCTCTGGGCAAGCAATAGATTGCGTCAATTCTAATAATATACTAACTATTTGACCTGCGAGTGGTATTACCAAATTGGATTACAGCCACAGATTGGCGTATATTGTGGTCCTCGCGACCTCAAGGGTAAGTACCTGGCGCAGGACCAAAATAACCCACATCGGGCAGGTCCAGTCTGGGCAAACCTGGCGAAGAATTTCCAATATTGTCAGGAATGCTATTTCCCCACCAGTCGACCTCCACTTGGTGCTTGTACTGTGTGGAAAAGAACATGATTAGGGCTGCGTATGCCGTACCAACGCCAACTGACATGGACAAAATATAGTTATACTTCGTCCACCAGTCAAAGTAGCGTCGCCGCACAAAGTAATTGAAAAACACTGCCAAATAATAAGCAGGAAGGATATATGCAAAATTTTGCGGCGCCCACTGTGCTCCCCCGCCTAGGACGACAAGCTCGTGAGTGTCGAACTTGGAAACATAATGGCGAACTTTGTTCAGGATCCGAAGCAAGGAAGACTTTTCACGATTTCTCTCAATGTATGGCCCAATATAGTTTCTCGCAACCCAAAGTGGAATAGGTATCACTGCACCAATCAGAAAGCAGTACTTAAGCGACGGATAGATTCCATCAAACACACGTCTTGGGCCAATAGTTCCCCACTGAAGACCAGCATTGAAGATGATGTGCGGATCAGTGCAAATAAACTTTAGCCGATTTTCCGGATTGCACATATTGGGAATTCCACCATGAAGCTGCCAGTACATAATTCCAATCTGAACCCAACTGTTACAGATTACAGACAGAATCTGAACACGGAATAAAGATCGGGGTGCGATTCCCGTGTAATGGGCTTGCTTCTGACTAGTAAAATAGCCTTGAGCTTGAGCAAAAAATTGAGTCGCATACAGTTTGGCAACCATAGTGCCACTACCATTTCCAGGCAGGGCGTAACCAGTGATCAGTTCGATGAGTGCGTTTACATTCATGCCGAAGGAAGCCTGGCTTTGCATAATGCCGGATGGAATAATAAAGATAAAACCAAGTCCGCAACCGAGAAATATGGACCACACTGGAGCCTGAGTGAATTTATACCGCTCGACCGCGCCAATTGCCAGCCCCAAAGCTCCCAAGAAAATGAGGCCGAACCACCATTCGGGGACTTCTTTGTATTTGGCCTGATGACGACTAAAGCGGTCATTGAAAGAACTAAGAGAACTCTTCTTCTTGAAAACAGATCCAAGCACGGCGCGCAGACCGGTATACATGTATTCGCCGTAGTTGAGAATGGCATAGACTATTGTGGCTGGGTACAGAGCAAACACAACTCCGTAGTTGACAAGATTCCCTGCCGTGAAGTATGGTACAGAGTAATTCTGGTAGCGATCTTCGTCGAGCAAATGATCTTTCAGAACCTTCTGCACCTTGTAAGGTTTTCCTTTGTTGTCATAGAGTGACAACCCGTTGATAGGGAGATAACCTGTATATTTGACGTTTCGATACCAGACAATCAAAACAGCCACCGCACTGATGACCATACCACCTATATTTGCCGTCGATGACCAGAAGGGTGTAACCATACCGTTTACCCCTCCGACGTTGGGATCAAATGTCGGTAGAGGATTAATCCCAAGGCCTGTCTGCATACCAGTGATATTTTGAAGGTTGACATTATCAGGGGCAATCCAAGCCATCCATTCAAAGTTGCTCAGTCCAAGAAAAAGAAAATTCGTCACCCAATACCACACAAAAATGGCTATACTTGCAATCGCGAGAGTCTCCCAGCGAAGTAAAGTCCACCCACGAATGTTTTCTCGTTTTTCTATCGAAGCCAGAGTCCGAGCATATGTAATATTCGGAAGCAAACTATACCACACACAATACTCGGGATACACCAGGAATGATCGGAGAATTCCAGCAAGTCCGAAGCCCATGAACTGGGTGGAAAAGTTGAGGAGGGCGATATAGCCAAATGAGCTTGCTTCATCTCCAAATCCGTAGAAGAACTTGTTAGACTGGGCCGTAATAGTCAAATAGGGGAATGGAGCACCAACTGCTACGGACATGAGTAGCTGGCTCAGCATTTGCTCTTTGAACGTCCAAGGGCCTGGGTTGATTACAATTCTCTTTCCAAAACCGATAGGAATATCTCGGATAGGAATCCTGGCCCACAAATTACCAGCACTAGACACAAAGACCTGCATAGCAGAGTAGGAGATATCAATGCTGGGGAAGCGGTTGGTGAAAAAGGTATCCAGGCATGAAGCAGACATGCCAAAGATTAGACCAAGAACATACACGCGTAGCGTCTCAGGATTGAAAGGCTCTTCCTCAGCAATTGGAGTTGTAACAGCACGAACCTCAGGATAAATTGACCATTCCTTGATCAAAAATGCCTGGAACTTGACCTCGCGCTCCCAGTCACCCTCAGACAGAAGCCCAGAGCCAGCGACAAGTTTATCTAGATGTCGCTTCTTACCAGGAGAAACAGTGATATCGCGCTTATGATCTATTATCGCCTGGCGCAGAACATCCAATGCCTCGTCAAGAGTTAGATCATTGATATGAAGGTTCACAATCTCCTCCTCATCTGGCGTGAGTTTCTCATCCCAAACCTCAGCGTTGGAAAAGTTGTCCTCAGCGACCTCGACAATCTTTTCTACGAGGGCGCCATTCTTTTCAGCGTCCAGCGATTCCAGCTCACTCGAAGTTGGGAGGCTTCGGGTAGCCTCAGCATCCACGCTTTTCTCCATGCTAGCAGATGGGCTACAGGGGAGGGGTTTAAATAGATGTACCCGTTTTTTCTTCAGTCAATCATCATGTCTCAATTATGTACACCTGATTATCGCATGCATAAGACCTCAGCATTTATCGGAGCTGTGCTTGCATCTCCGAAACACGTCGAGCGGCCCCGTTAGTCTAGATATGCATGCATTCGGGCGAACTAACTGTTAGCGTAAGCTACGACTTGAAACATTGATTTACCATTCGGATATTAAATCTATAATATCATAGGCCGCGAATACCTATTCTTTGAGTTTTCCGAACGGCACGGCATTTCTCGGCGCGGGGCAGATGCACATGCAAGAGGTCTACGCCCAGTGCAGCAGAGCGCATATGGCACAGACAAGGACACTAGCTGCAACTTTACGAATATTTTGGAGATTTAGAAAAGCCTTATAATGGCCAGGCTCTTCCTTTTGAGGCTTTGAATCTTATATGGTCTTGTGGATCCTTATCGATAAATCTTAACAGAAAGGATTAGCCGGTCCATCATTTGCACGAACGCACGAGGCATGCAAGGTGAGATGATGTGATGACACGCCGGATGTGCTCGATCGCTGTATACCCGCCGCGCTGCTAGTTTCATTGCCCTATTTCGAACTCATAAAATCTCTGGCTATAGTAAAGGATCAGATTTTCACACACGACACTGCTGAAATCAACGCTGGAGTAATAATGACGAGTCCAAAACTACATGTACTCCTTTGTGTGTGACGCGTCATGCGCGATTAGCGAGAACGCATCCGCCTAATCATTTGCCAATTGCGGCATCGTTGCAGAGTACGCAGTTGGCACGGCACGGCACGAAACAGCTTTCAGCCTCAAAGGGGAATAAGCCTAGAAGACCCAGCTCTCCTATTGCCGGTTTGATACGCTTTAATCTGTCTTCGGCATCTCATGAAACTGGCATCCTGCAGCTGCACAGAGATAATGAATCTTTGCCGGCTACTTTCGTCCACTCTTGAATCGGTCATGCAGCCCAATAGGCACCAATGAAACTGCGACATTTGAAACGTAAGGTCGATCATACGTAGGTGCCACAGCCGCAGAAACCTCAAGTGCCCCAATTGAAAACTAACTCCTTACGTCTGCCGAGCACGCAGTCGGCAGGGGAAATCATTACTGCAAAATTACGCACCTGCGCATATAGCTCGTGGCTGACAATTCGAAAGCAGCTATTTCTAGACAGCAAGCTGCGGATGTATTATTTATTGGTTCTATCTGTATCAGTTCAATTGTGTCGGTAAACTATTTCAGCGCATAACATTTGCATGGCAGACTTAGGGTTGTAAACTTAGGGGAACGAACCTGGAGCCGGGCCAAAGTACCCAGATTCGGGTAAAGGAAGCCTGGCTAAGCCTTCAGCATTCCCAACCTTATTGATAATACTGTTTCCCCACCATTTGACCTTGACAATGTGCTTATATTCTGTTGAGAAAAACATGATTAAAGCGGCGTATGCAGTTCCTATGCTGACCGACATCATGAAAATGTAGTTGTACTTGGTCCACCAATCGAAATAGCGTCTTCTCACAATGTAGTTGAAAACTATCGCCAGGTAATACTGGGGGAAGAAATAGCTCAGGTTCTTTGGGGCCCAAAGCAGACCAGCGTTCATCACTACAATCTCATGAGTATCAAATTTGGAAACATAATGACGTATCTTGTTGAGGATTCGGAAGCTCTTACTCTTCTCTCGATTCTCATTGATATACGGACCAATGTACCGTCTCAAGAGATAAAATGGAATAGGGAATATGGCGCCAACCAAAAAGGAGTACTTGAGAGCAGGATACAAGCCATCGAATACGCGCTTTGGTCCGATTGTTCCCCATTGTACTCCTGCATTAAAAATAATGCGTGGGTCTGTACAAGTAAACTTCATGGGGTTTTTGGGGCTGCACATGTCAGGTACGCCCCCGTGAAGCTGCCAGTACATGAGGCCAATTTGCACCCAGCTATTGCAAAGCACAGAGACCATTTGAACTCGGAATAACGCACGTGGTGCAATGCCAGTATAGTGGGCTTGCTTTTGATTTGTGAAGTAGCTGCGTGCCTGGCCAAAGAATTGAGTGGCATAGAGTTTCGCAATCATAGTACCATTACCGTTACCCGGCATGGCATATCCAGTGATAACTTCGATCAAAGCATTGACATTAATTTCGAGCGTCGTTTGACTGAGCAAAATACCGCATGGGATGATAAAAATTAGTCCCAGTGCACACCCTAGGAAGATCGTCCACACAGGCGTATGTGTGAACTTATAATACTCAATTGCCGCAATTACCATAGCCAGTGAGCACAAGAAAATAAGAACAAACCACCACTCAGGTACTTCCTTGTACTTGAGCTGTGCACGGCTGAAACGATCAGGGTATGTCTTCAGTGCCCTCTCTTTAGAGATCACGGAGCTGTACATGGATCTCATGCCTGTATAAATAACGTCACCATAGTTAAGAATGGCATACACAAGAGTGGCGGGGTAAAGGGCAAATGTGATGGCGTAGTTAACGAGATTCCCCGCAGTATAAAAGGGCAAGGAGTACTCCTGCAATAACTTCTCGTCCAGTAAATCCTCCTTCAGGATTTTGCGCACCTGATAGCGCTTACCCTTATTATCAAATAATGCCAGTGAATTGATTGGAAGGTAGCCTGTCCAACGGACATTTTTATACCAGATAATAATGATGGCAAAGAAAGTAACGACCATACCTCCCAGAGTTGCGGTTGAGGACCAGAACGGCTGAACCATGCCATTTGTACCACCAACATTAGGATCAAACGTCGGAAAAGGGTTGAGTCCTAGACCCGTCTGCATTCCTGTGATGTTTTGAAGGTCCACGTTATTCGGGGCAATCCATGCGAGCCACTCAAAAGTACTGAGTCCTGTAAAAAGGAAGTTTGTAACCCAGTACCAGACAAAGATGGCGGTAGAAACTATTGCCAGAGCTTCCCAACGCAAAAGGGTCCATCCTCGAATATTCTCACGCTTCTCAACCTCAGCCAGTGTTCGACAGTAGGTGATGTTAGGCAACACGCTGTACCAAACGCAATACTCGGGATAGACAAGGAAAGGGCGAAGCAAGCCAGAAAGGCCAAACCCCAGAAAGTGCGTGGAAAAATTGAGCAATGCAATGTACCCAAATGAAGACCCAGAGGATCCATAAAAATACTCGTTAGTTTGGGCCGTAATTGTAAGATAAGCGAAAGGAGAGCCCACTGTGACGGCCATAAGCAGTTGGCAGAGCATCTGCTCCTTGAATGTCCATGGCCCGGGGTTGACTACAAGCCTTCTACCGAACCCAATGGGAATATCACGGAACGGTAGCTTAGCCCATGCCTTTGCAGCTACGGAAACGAAGAGCTGCACCGCCACGCCGGAGATTTCAATACTAGGGAAGCGATTGGTGAAAAACGTATCCAAGCAGGTAGCTGACAGTCCAAACACAATGCCCAAAACGTATACGCGCAATGTTTCCGGATCAAAAGGTTCATCTTCCGCAATTGGCTTTGTTACAGCGCGGACCTCTGGATATATGGACCATTCCTTGATAAGAAATGCCTGAAATTTGACAGCATGCTGCCACTCGATTTCTGTCAGTCGACCAGGTCCGGCCACCAGGTTATCCAGATGGCGCTTTTTCCCTGGGGGAACAGAGATGTCATGCTTGTGAACAATGATAGCGTTCCTCAGCACATCTAACGCTTCATCAATTGTCAAATCGTCAAGGTGCGAACTGACCAGTTCTTCCTCATCCGGGGTAAGCTTTTCGTCCCAAACTTCAGAGTTCGAGAAGTTATCCTCGGCGACCTCGACAATCCTCTCGACAGCTTTGACGTCCTTTGCATACCCTAGAGACTCCTTCTCGCTTGGAGGAGTACTCCTTTCCGTATACGTGCCTGCCTTCTCCATGGGGTAAACAGGACGTAGTGCCGGGCCTCTTATACGCAAGGTAAAATCAGATAAGGTTTCATATGCATGTGCTTAAACGCTGCCTGATACCCTTTTTTTTTTCCCCCTCTATCCTAGCCGCCGTGCAAGTCATCGGCAGGGTCCTGCATGATATCGGCAAACAGGAAGCTGGTACAGGTTGCTAAAACTGCAGCCTATCCAACATAGTAAGGGGAAACATACATGCAAATTTGGCATTCCCTAGGCCCATGCTTTAATCACTAGGCTAAATACCTTTTATGTCAGAAAAGATTCATTTCTTTTGGGATTTAGCCGCGTGAGTAGGTTACCTGGCACACAGGCCATGCTGCTGGCGCATGTCGCAGATTAGGGTACTATTGCGTGCGATAAGCTGACCCCGGTTAAAGAGATTAACGCGGTCGTGGATCATAGTCGCAGGCATCGTCAAAAGAATTATGTCCTATTCATTTGTTTATATTCAAATGTATCTTGTTCCCTTTTTCACGGGACTTAGCCGAGCTCTTCGGCTAAAGGCACCGCATTATGTGCCGGTGCGGCGGACTACAGCTGCCGGGATGGTGCAATCACACGCTAACTCACGTGAATATAAGCCACTACCACACCACCCGCGGCAAAGCTGGTGGCTTCTCGCGCGAGGTGGGGAGGGAATAGACGAGGATCGGGATTTCGCTAGTGTCCGGGTACTTGCGCAGACTCGGCGTGTCTGGGCCGAACCTAGGGGTATCCAGGTGGGTTTGTGACCATGTCTATGTGGTGGGGAGGAAACTGTCACATGTCTGGTCGGCCGTTCATAATGAGTCTGGCACGAATATCCAGCAAGTAGCAACACTCCTATAATCTGGCCGGCATTCAGAGCTGTGCGCCGCTGATACGGCTGTGCACGCTCCGGCTACGCGGCAAGCTCGGTCAAACTCATGATCTCTGGTCTCGTGCCAGCGGCGATGCCGCCCTTGCCCCAGGCGAGCAGCCGAACCTTGTTTTCCCTATCATCAGCTCTTGGTAGAGAATAGAGCGGCTAGCACAACGCACCGCGTTCCCAGCGCGAGCTGTTTTTAACTCAGTTCCAGCCGGCGTTGTTCTCATGCGGATGTAGTGTCTGGCAAAACGATTAAACGTCCAAACGTCTAAACTTGAAGTCGCAGTTCTTGCAGTGGGCATGCCTATTGTGGAGGCGAGCTGCCTGTGGAGCTGCTGTTCACCTGATTCGGCCACTGTGCTTGTCACGCCGGCGGGCACATACCTGGCACCAGAGCAGGCAAGAGCAGGCAAGAGCACCAGAGCCCCATGCTCTCCATGCTCTCCTTTAAGGCTCTCGGCCCGTCGCTGCTGCACTCGAACGCCCGTTGCGCGCTCGCGCAAAGACCCGGCGCTCAGACTGCGACTGCCCGGGCGAGCGCTGGCCAGCCCCACGCCCGTCAGCCAACGCGCAGCAGCGGCCACCGCGCTGGGCACGGGCATGAGTCGTTGGGAGTCATTTCTGCCGCCCGGGGCTGCCGATCATCCTCTCCGCATCCACGTACCCGCATGAATGTGCTGATCTATTCTGGCCCAGGCGTCTCGGCCGAGTCCGGCCGCCAGACGCTGGAGGCGCTGCGGTTCCATCTGTCGCCCAACTACGCCGTCGGCTTCATCAACGAGAGCCAGATTCTGCACGAGCCGTGGCCGGCCAGCACCGCGCTGCTCGTGCTGCCCGGCGGCGCCGACCTGCCGTACAACCACAGCCTGAATGGCGCCGGCAACCGGCTCATCAAGAAGTACGTCCGCGGCGGCGGCCGGTATTTGGGCCTGTGCGCCGGCGGCTACTACGGCTCAGCGGTCGTGGAGTTCGAGCAGGGCACGCCGCTCGAGGTCACGGGGCCGCGCGAACTGGCGTTCTTTGCCGGCGCGGCCCGCGGCGCCTGTTTCAAGCGATTCAAGTACGGCTCGAATGAGGGCTCGACTGCTGCCCTGGTCGAGGCCCCAGATGGCACGAAGTTTCGCGCGTTCATCAATGGCGGCTGCTTTTTCAAGGGCAGCGATCCGAAAGCAGAGGTTCTACTAAGATACTGTGACAACGTTGATGTGGACAGCCCCGAGCCAAACCCGCCGGCCGCCGTGTACCTGGAGCACGGCTCCGGCAAGGTCGTGCTTTCCGGCGCGCACATCGAGTATTCCATGGACCTGATGCGTGAAGAGGATCTCCCCGAGGGCGTGTACGGGCCCATCAAAGCGGATACACCCACGAGGCTGCGGGTCACACGCGAGATCCTGAAGAAGATGGGGCTAAGAGTTGTAGACCACGATTTTGAGCAGCCTACCGTGCCCAAGCTGACCCCGCTGCTGGTCACCGAATTGGACCAGCACAGCGCACCCAACATCAAAACGTTCATGCACGCTGTAGCCGATCTCGTGGGAGCAGACAACAGAATCACAGACGCCAACGATACTTTCCTGCTAACAGACGAGGCGACTGCCCGGGAAAATGCTGATGAGGCTCTCAAGAAAGTCGTCCTTATGCCGGAAGGCTTTCCTCCAAGCCGCCAGACTCCCTATCTCAACCATCACCTGTACTATCAGCATTTGGAAGAAGAAGAAGGGCTTATCAAGGTGCGCCCAAGCGGTGTCGGCCGGCTCATGTTTTACGGCGAAGTGGTCACGTCTACGAGCACGATGATCGACAAAAATCCTAGGCTCCTTCGCCATCTTCCCCATGGAACGGTATTTGTTGGCACTCAACAAGTGCAGGGTCGCGGTAGAGGTAGCAACGTTTGGGTGAACCCGCCCGGTGTGATGGCTGTGTCTGGCGTGCTTCGGATTGATCTGAACAACCTGCAGTATTCACCGGTCTTCTTCCAATACCTGGTATCGCTTGCCGTCATTGAGGCGTTCCACAGCTTTGGCGAGCAGTACAAGGCGCTGGACCTGCGGCTCAAATGGCCAAACGACATTTACATTGGTCGCAATGGCGGGTACGTGAAGATCGGCGGGGTCCTGACCACTATGAATGTGTTTGATCGGGAATACGTGCTCACCTTTGGCTCGGGCACCAATATTGACAACCGAGCACCATCTACCTCGATAAACGTGGCTATCGACGAATACAACCAGCGCACCGGTCGTAGGCTGGCTCCCATAAAGCTTGAATCCATGCTGGCCAAGCTCCTGGCCCGCATCGATGAGTTTACCTCGCTATTTATTGCTCAGGGCTTCGCCCCATTCGAGCACCGCTACTACGAGGCGTGGCTTCACGGCGGCAAAATTGTACGGCTGGACCAGTACAATAATACACGGGCCAAGATTGTGGGCATTGCTCTGGACACAGGCATGCTGCAGGTCCAGGAAGTCGACATGCAGGACCGGCCCACGGGCGCTACCTACGAGCTGCAACCCGATGGCAACTCGTTTGACATGCTCAAGGGATTGATCCGGAAGAAGGAGTAGCCCCTTTTTGCCTCCTGTGTGTGCTTTGTCTACTTTGTCTACTTTGCGTCGATTCTGCACTCGCGACACGCGGCCTCATGAGCATCCAGCTAGCTCGGTTCGGTCTTTCATTGCTCACACCGTAAGTGGAAACACACGTCTATTTGTAACATTAGAGCTACCTGAGCAAGCACGATATACACCTGCATCCGCTACTCGGCATACAGCTTTTTATAATAATTAATGAGCTGATTGTACCCCCGCGTCTCGCCGGACCGCACGAGGTTGGCAGCGTCTATGTTGAGCGGCGAGTCGGGCTCCGGAGTAGTAAGCATGGCCTGCACAGCCAAGACAGCCGAGGCGATGTTCCACGCAGGCGTCCACTGGGCTTTGAGCACGTCGATGCAGACCTCGCCCGTGTCAAAGTGGATGTTTGGGTGGCATATTTTCGTGGTGAAGTTCATGGTTGGCGCCGCATGCGGATAATTCTGGGGGATGTCAATGCGGATGCGCCAGAGCCCGCCGTCGTAGGGTGTGCCTTCGGGGCCGTGCATAACTGCCTCCCAGTGGAACATGTCCTCCTCGTTGACGGGCCCGAGCGACTGGGTTGCCGGCGAGGGGTTGGCCTGCAGCGCTGCGATTTCTCGGAGCAGGCGCTTCGACATGCTGTATGGGGCGCGCGTGGGTGTTATTCGCTAGGACAGTGCGGGAAAACGCTGCGAGTACTCTGGCTGGGCGGGCGGGTGCAATGCTGGGCTGAGATGAATAGTGTACTTGTTTATGTGGGGGGACGGGGCAATATATGATCACGTGATTAAAGTGGCTTACTGGCCAAGCCCCGGCTGGCCGCGCTGCGCTGGCGCCGAACCAAGCCAAGCCGCTGAGCAAAGGCGGCGGGCGCGGCTCAGGGCGAAGAACCCAGGCTGCCTTAGGCTCGGCTCTTGTCGTTTTTTGCGGCCCCTGCTTCAGCAAACACCTATGCGGGCTAAGTAGCAGACTGCTCCAAAGTATCCTTTTTTAACTCGCTAAGCGGCGCGTACGTACTTAACTCTTCTTGCTTCTGCCGCCCTCTGACCGGGTGCTTCCCTCTCCCCTCCCCGCTGTTGGAGCTGGTAATGTGGTGACTAAGTCTCAGTGTATGATTTAAAATAAATGATGACGGATGTGTATGACTTGAAATCATACATGGAGCTGCATGGATACTAAAAGTATTGGAACCTCAAAGAATACTAAAAAAGTATTGTTTACGAGACAAGTGTAACTCCATAGATTCTACAACTAACTTATCAGTCTTTTCATCTGCCTATTGCCTCTGAGCTAAACTCGTCACGTGGTCAAATACGTCCACACAATACCCTTACCCTCTCCATGATAGAGTGTTCCTCGCGTTACTAACCTGCTTGAAGGAAGGAAGCAGCGGCGTTCTGGCTCGTTCTCCAGTCTAATCTCCTGACTTGTATTTATTCTTATTTTTTGTTGTTGTTTTTTTTTTATTCCGCTCGACGCCTACGTTTCACTCTGCGCCATGCGGCCCGTCAAAAGAATCAACTCCGAAAAGGACATGGCCCTGTTTCTCGAGTCGCCAGCCTACGCCGGGCTTGTCGAGTTTATTCTCGAGCTCGACGAGTCCGTGCAGGGCCAGGAGGTTGGGCTAAGTGCCGCGCCCGCGCCGATCATTGGCACCCTGATGAGCGTGTTGGCCGCCGTGGGGCGCCTCGTCGATAAGCACCCGGCGAGCGAGAACTCGAGCCGGTTTGGCAAGGCCGAGTTTAAAGACTTTTACGACGAGGTGTCGCACACTACGCCGGAGATCCTCAGCGTGCTCCCGCTCGCCGACCCCGAGGAGCCGGGCACGTACTTTGTCGAGAGCTGGGGCAACCGCGAGCGCATTGACTACGGCAGCGGCCACGAGCTCAACTTCCTCGTCTTCCTGCTGTGTCTGCGAAAACTCGGCCTGCTGACCGCGGCAGACAACCGCGATCTTGTGCTCGGCGTCTTTGCCGAGTACCTCGCCACCATGCGCAAAGTGCAGCGCGAGTACCTGCTGGAGCCGGCCGGCTCACATGGCGTGTGGGGCTTGGACGACTACCACTTCCTCCCGTTCCTGTTTGGCGCCGGCCAGCTCGTCCCGCACAAGTTCCTGCGCCCGCTGAGCATCCGCGACCCGGACATGGTTGAGATCTACGCGGACAAGTACTTTTACTTCGGCTGCATCCAGTTCATCAATGAGGTCAAAACCACGGGCTCGCTGCGCTGGCACTCGCCCATGCTCGACGATATCTCCGGGGTTAAGAAATGGGCCAAGGTCAACGAGGGCATGATCAAAATGTATAAGGGTGAGGTGCTCGGCAAGCTGCCCATCATGCAGCACTTCCTGTTTGGCAGCTTGCTGCCCGCCGCCGACGGCATGACGCCTGCCGACCAGGTCAAGGACGTGCACCGGCACAACGGCTGGGGCGACTGCTGCGGAATCAAGATTCCCAGCGCCATCGGTGCCTCGGCACAGGGCGGCTCTCACCGCCAGCCCGTTCCCTTTGACTAGGCGCACTCTCGCGCCTAGCCTCGCTTAACGGCGCTGTCTCCTAAGTTATATATAAGTCATAAATCATATTAAAATGTCTCTTAAATTATCTTGAGCTTGTCTGGCGTATAATCCAATAAATAAAAACAAAGCAGAACAGCAGGCGCGACGCATGCATGCGGCACGCGATGCCGTCCACGCACACACGCACACACCCACACACCCACACACCCACGCACACACGCGCGCGCTACCACGCAAACCGGAGCTGCGCGGCGCTGAACACTGGCGGCTTCCACCGAAGCTTGGCCGGGTCAATCTTATGCCGCGGCTTGTTCTTCTTCTTCTCGTAACGCTCGACCGCGGCCGTCGTCAGGCATATGATGTGCTCACCCCTGTAGTAGCGGATCATGTTCATGGCCTGCAGCGTATGCATGATGTCCGCGGTCGTGATCGACGTCATCTGGCTCAGCTCCTCTATCGTAGTATCAGCCTTGCTGCCCTCGATCAAGATTTCGATCAAGACGTCGGCCCAGTACGAGCGGTAGGAAATGAGACCCAGGTCCGAGAGCGGCTTTTCGGGCGAGCCCACCTTGCCCTCCTTTTTGGACAGGTTGTAGCTAAAGTCGATGAGGACCTTGCCGTAGCCAAAGCGCTGGTACTGCGGCAGCGACAGAATGCAGGCAACGTTATAGTTCTCGGCGCTTTCCTTTTCCTTGCTGAAATAGCCCACGAGGTGGTGGCCGTACTCGTCGTGGGTGGTCATGCAGTAGAAAAGAAACGGGTCGACATCGTAGTACAGCGTCTTGTGGTCGAGAAACAGCTTGGAGAGCAAGCACAGGTTCCGGCACCACGTGCGCTGCAGCCGCCCGTCGATCTCGTAGAAGGAGAACTTCTCGTCGCGGTAGATCTCGTTGCCCGGCGGATGCTTGAGTGTGTACTTGGAGCGGAAGCGCTCGAACTGGCGCAGCGAGCCAAAGTACTGCAGCGAGAACTCGCAGATGTAGATCTGGTCCTCCTCGGTCAGCTCCTGCGGGTACGGGCTGAAGTACCACGGCTCGATTTCGAAGCCACCGATGACGACCCGGCTGATGTTGCGGACGCGCGAGATTTCGCTGTGATTCTGCGTCATCGACCCGGACGTACGCAGCTTTTCGATTTCCTCCGCGGCGTTGAAGCCCGGCGGGTTCCCGTTCTTGTCGCTCGCGCCGTCGCTCGCGTTGTCGCTCGCGTTGTCGTTCTCGGCGCCGACAGCGGGCACCTCGCCATCCTGCTCGGGCTTTTGCGACGTCGCACGCGATTTGGCCTGCTTCTTGTCCTTGTCTTCCTCGGGTTTGGGCCACTCGATGCCGCGCTCCAGAACCAGGCGGTCGGTGTTCACCCACTCGTCCAGGCGCTTGTTGAAGTTGGTGTAGTGCACGTAGTACTCCACGTTGCCCTTGCGCGTGCGCGTGTGCAGGATATCCGCCTGGTGCTCCTCCTGCTCGCGCTTGACGAACACCTTGGCACCCACGAGTGCCTGTGGCGACGGTTCACTCATTTGCTTTGCTGCGCGGTGTGTTGGTGTCTGTGTCGGTCAGGCGTCGGGAAAGCCGGTAGAAAGTCTGGGAAGGTCGACGGCCGGACAGAAGCGCGGCGGCGCAGGACGGGCTGGGAGAAGAGAGGGAGAGAAAGAGAGATGGCTGAGGGACAGCTCACGTAAAACCTAGGCTGGGGTACCAGATATACGGTACAAGGCAAGGAGCTGCGCTCTGGAACCCCTGCCCAGTCTCGACCCCCTTTTCGAGACAAAAGGATACAAACGTCGCCGCATTTTTAGTTGTTCTGTTAGTTGTTCTGTTATTGTTTCTTTTTTAGTTTTTTTAATGTTGCTTTTCTTTTTTACAAAACACCGTGTAGCAATGTATGACAGAGTCGGCATTATTACGATGCCACAGGCGCGGGCGAGTGATTAAGAAAGTAGAACAGCAAATAAATAACCGGAGCATCGCTGCACGGCCTAGGAGCTCCCCGGCGCCTGCCGCCACACCTTGATGCTCTTGTCGCCCTCGCCGGTGAGCAAGCGCAGCCCCGTCTGGTCGAACGTCGCCGCGCCAATGGAGGCCTCGGCGGCAATGGAGCCCGGGACCAGCGTGGTGCGTATCTGCTGGTCGAGCCGGCCCGAGGCCATGCTGTAGAACCGGAGCGTGCCGTCGTCGCTGCCGGCAAACAGGACGTCGTCGCGCGGGTTGGCGGCCAGGGCGTTGACGGGCGCCGGCGCCGCGCCTGGCAGCTCGCCCGGCAGCTCGTGCAGTAGCGCGGCATCGGGCAAGCGCCACTGCCGAACGCCGTCCTGGCTGGCGCTATAGAAGGTCTGGCGCGTGGCGGGCGCGGCCAGCGCGCGTACCGAGCGCGCGTGGTGGGTGAGCACGGCACCCGGCCGGCCCGCGGCCAGGTCCCACAGGCGGACGGTGGCATCCTGCGCGCCGGACAGGAGCTGCGGGTCGAGCGCGCGGCAGGCGACGGCGTTGATGGCGGCGGAGTGCCCCGGCAGGACGTGCACGGCCGCGCGGGTGCGGATGTCCCAGACGCGGACGGCGGCGTCGCGGCCGCCCGTGGCCAGCACGTCGAGCGTCGGGTGCAGGCTGAGCGCGTAGACGCCGGACAGGTGGCCGTGGTACTCGCGCACGACCTTGTTGTGCTCGAGGTCCCAGCACTTGACCGCTTTGTCCTCGCCGGCGGAGAACAGGTAGGGCATGCGCGGCGACACGGCCAGCGCGCGCACGGTCATGGCGTGGCCCGTGAGGGTGAGGCGCAGGCGCCCCGTGGCGAGGTCCCAGATCTTGATGGTGGTGTCGCCGGCGCCCGAGGCAAACCACTCGTTGGCCGCGTCCACGGCCAGGGCGGTCACCCTGCCCGCGTGGCCGGTGACCACGCGCATGAGCTGCCACGGCGGCGGCGAAGACAAAGGCGAAGGCGCCAAAGGCGCCAAAGGCCCCCGCGCGACGGCGCCCGCGACGGCGCCCGCGGCCGCCGCGTCGGGGCCGGGGCTGGTTCCGCCTGTAG